>VXBP01002714.1:0-150383 GCA_013400115.1 Rhinopomastus cyanomelas | reverse complement strand
ATTGGACTGGATGATCTTTCGAGGTCCATTCCAGTCCCTAGTGTTCTGTGATTCTGTGAGGTGCTTTCATCTGCTCTTTTCTTCCTGCTGCTTTGTTTTTAACCTCTCTGAAAAGTAAAGTTGTAGAAAATCCTGGAAGAATCTTTTAGAAACCAGTTTAAACTTGAATGTTTTGCTCTGGTGATGTTTCTGTTTACGCTCGTGTAGCTCAGGATCTTTTGTTAATTTATATGGATGTTTTTGTTGTTTTTTATATTGTCTTAAAGATTCCCAACATTGGAAAGAAGCTTGAAGAATTTAAGAAGGATGTGGAAGCTAAGAAGAAACCTCCCAACGACAAGTCCTAAGAGAGCAGTGTTACCCAGATCACCTCTGTGCACACGTCAAGGATGCAATTTACCTTTCAGGCAACAAAGATCAAGTAAAGGGTTGGCATGGCAGGTTCCTCCTCTTTTAGTCTCCTAGAACTGGAATGTCCTTGTTTTGAAAGAGCAGCCATGAACTTTTCCTGGGACTGATTTTCAATCATTTGGATTTGCAGCTGAGATGTGACTAGATGTTTGTATCTTTTGTTACTGCTTTTCCTAATATTTTGTAACCCGTTTTTACCTGATCCAGCCAAAGTCCTGTTGGTCCTGTTACAATCCTTATCTCATCCTTTATAACACCCTAAGTTCTTAGATCATGGCAAAAGGAATTAAATGCATCGAGAAGTAGCTTTCATGGTTTCTTCTCATTTGTTGTGAGCAGTGGAACTTCGCTGTCACAGAGTCCTAGAGTCACAGACCTTCAAGGTTATTGAGTCCAACCATTAACCTAGCTTGTAGCAGGCCCATGACTAAACCATGAACCTGAGCACTATACCTGCATGGCTTTTAAAACAAGTGGCAATTCAGCCACCTTCCTGGGCAGCCTCAGTGACCCTTTGAGTAGAGAACTTTTTCCTGATGTCTAACCTGAACTTACCCTGGCAGACCCTGAGGTCATTTCCTCTTGTCCCATCACTTCTTAGTATCACAGAACATTAGGGACCTCGAAAGATCATCCAGTGCAATCCCCCCACCACAGCAGGATTCCCTAGATCAAGTCAAACAGGAACATGTCCAGGTGGGTTTTAAACATCTCCAGAGAAGGAGACTCTACAACACCCCTGGACAGCCCCTTCCAGAGCTCTGTCACCCTCACAGGGAAGAAGTTCCTTCTCACGTTGATGTGGAACCTCCTCTGTTCCAGCTCACACCCGTTACCCCTTGTCCTATCATTAGGTGCCACTGAGCAGAGCCTGGCTCCATCCTCCTGACACCCACCCTTCACATATTGATCAGTATTCAAGGGGTCACTCCTCAGTCTCCTTTTCTCCAAGCTAAAGAGACCCAGCTCCCTCAGCCTTTCCTCCTTAGTTGTGACGAGTGTTTTCTGCTGTTCACAGAATTATTGAAGCTGGAGAAGCACTCTGAGCTCATCAAGCCCAGCCTGTGACCTAACATCACTCTTCCTGCAGATGCCTGGTGGGACATGGCAGTATCCAGTGCCAACAGCTGTACATGGCAGTGTTGCTGAGAGCACTGAAACAGGACATAGGCTGTTGGGGAAACTCCTTGCCTGAGTCACAGAATCACTCTGGTTGGAAAAGACCACTGAGATCAGTGAGTCCAGCCGTCTCCCCTACCTTACAAGGTCACCCCTAAACCACATCCCTCAACACCTCATCCAAACCATCTTTAAGCACATCCAGGGATGGTGACTCAGCCACCTCCCTGGGAAGCCCATTCCAGTGCCTGACCATCCTTTCTGTGAAAAAATTCTTCCTAATATCAAGTCTAAACCTCCCCTGTTGTAGCTTGAACTCTCTTGTTCTATCACTAATTGCTTGTGAGAAGAGACCAGCACCAACCTCTCCACAGCATCCTGTGAGACACAAACTGTGCCAGAAAAGCATGCAAATACTTCTGAAGAAGATTGAGAGGATGTGTTTGAGATGCACGACACAGCATCCAGCAACTTCCATTTGCCTGTGCTGCTGGCCTTATTACCTCAGTGCTGGTGGCCACCCTGTTTGATTTGTGTGTAATCCTCCTTCTCCCTAAAGCTGGTTGTCACGCCAGCTGCTCGCCTCTCCTGCAAATGAAAATATCCTGTGCTCACGTCCCCTGGGAAGGGTGTGGGATAGGAAGGCCTGATGGCAGCTGAGAAATCATCATTAAGAGGGTGGAGAGTGGTTTGTTGCCGAGCGCTTTGGCAGCGTGAAGATGGTGGCGGGTGAAGCGAAAAGGACTAGAAGATGAGTGCGCAGCAAAGGACGCAGAGCAGCTAAAGCCTTGGGGAGAGAAGAGGAGAAAGTTTCTTGGTAGCTGGAGAGCATCTGAAAGCAATTTTGGAGCCTGTGAACAAACAGATGTCCTGCTGCGTGTGCATGAGGACACAACTCGTGGTACTGCAGACAATCCCACCTGCTGAACTGCTTTTCCCTGCTGATGGTTGGTCCTGTTGGTGGGCAGATGTTGCATCCCCTCTCCTGGGGGTCTGCAGCTTGTGCCAGCAGGGAGGCCAGGACTCCTCTGCTTTGGGCAGTATGTTAAGGCCTGTGTCCAGCAGGGGCTACTTGCTGGGGAGCAGGAAGTCACCCAGGGATGGGGAGCAGCCTGGTGTGGAGGCTCTGGGTCCCAGAGGCAGGAGTGAGCTTTATCATGTGGAGTGTAGCAGAGAAGCAGGCTCAGGATAGCAGGAGCACAGGCACTAGGGAGGTGAGAAGAGATGAGAAAGGGAGGCTGAGGTCTTGTTCCATGGATTAAGGCAGCATGGGGATACCCTGAGCCACTAAGAGAAGCCCTTTGGTTTTCCAAACCAATTTTACAGGAACTACAGCGAATGGCAGATTGTTTTGCTAAAGGATGCTGCCTCCTCGTTTTGGTACAAGGGCTACGACGTGCTTTGTGATTTTCCTTTTTGCTCCCCCTCTGGCACCCTATGACCTTTCCTTTGATCTGTTTGTTTCCAAGCTGAGGACCTCTCTGTTTGTAAAGGAGCACTCCTGCTGTCGACACTACTTGCTGAGGGCTTGGTAAGTTACGAGCTGAAATACTGATGATTTATGTTCTCACAGAGCACCAGAGTGAGTGTTCAGTAGTAAGTAATTCATTGACACTTTATTTTTGCAGTGTAGGCATTTGCACTAACATCTAGAGAGCCTGGCTTGTAAGTGGGAAACATAAGAATTCATTAAAGTACAGAGAGAGAGTGATTACAGGAGATCAGGTCATCCTAATATACAGCTTAAATGCTTTGACATTAAAGAAAGTATTAAACCCAGGACATGACACAAGAGAAGGTGTGATGAGTGTTACAGGGATCCAGTCACTTCGCAGAGGATTAAGAGGTCAGCCTTTTGGTTTGGTAGTTGCCCACTCTACGCCACAGTTTCCTACACTGGAGGTTCCTGTTCCCTGGGCTGCTAGAGAGCAGGTAGGTGTGATGCTCAGGTGAGTGTGCACAACAAGGAGGTACACCAGCCTCACTCCACTTCAGCCCTCTCCCTTCTTACTCACGGAGTGGTGCTGAGTGCCGCCTTGGGTAAGATTGTCCTTTCTCTGTCAGGAGATCTGTAGCTGCTGAACTGCCTAAGCAGCAGCCAGAGAGAGAGAGGGGAGTGATGAGTCTGCAGGCCCTGTAAAGTTTGCTGTTCACAGTTTCCACTGCTGAAAAAAACTCGCACTGCAGTACAACGATAACAAAAAACAATTATTGGGCAAAACGTCCTCTTTCTGAAGCTCTTCCTTCCACAGCAGAGATTGCAAGTACTGCAGTAGTAGAAGCCTTCACTAATGCTGTAGAGAAATAACATTCTCCTTCCAAGGACACGTCTTGCTATCTGTTTGGTGGTGCCTATTATTCCTTTGGCGTGCTGTAGCTGGTAATTGGCAGTTATATTCCTGTCCAGGCCATATGGGTTGTGTTGTTCTTTTTCCAACACAGTGATGAGTCACCTCAAAAGATTAATAATTTGCCTTTTAAAAGAAGCAGGCTTGTAAAACTCTGGGATTGAGACTCAGATTCACCCTTCATTCGGTGTAGGAGTCAACGGTTTGAATAAATATTCTGCTAGTGAGCACACCAGTGTCGCTGGAGCCCTATATCCCCCGTTTTACGAGTCACATGTAATTGTTACAGGGCTTGAAAAAGCCCAAAGGGCATGAACATGGATTGTTATGGGGCACCAATGAGTCCCAAAAGGGAGGCTTTTGAGGAGAGGCTTTTTTTCAGCGTTACGTTATCACAGGGAAAGCAATGACAGAGCAAAGTTAATCTTCTTTTACCTCACACTGATGTTCAGAACTGAAAAGCTTATGCAGAAGGCCTCCCTGTGGATACTCTTGGTGGTTTTGCTAGGGTTCCTGGTTCTACGTATAGACAAGTTTTCTCCTTCCTTTCATGTGCTTAGGTTTCATAGGGTTAATATTTTGTCCCAACTCGCTTTGGTCTCGCGCTTTCCGCTACGTTTTCTTGTTCTTCCTTGGAGATCATGTCTGGCTGGTGGTGTTGCTGACTGCTGCCCACACTGGAAAAACATCCAGCTGGAAGAGTCTGATTCCCCACGTGTTGATTGCCACCATGACAACCACCAGGCCAATCAGGTTGACACCCAGGCCAGCTTTCACCTGCAAAAGCAAAACGCATCAGAGCACGATCAGTGGCAACTCGGTCAAAACCACTCCGTGTGGGAAACACAAAGGCAGCGTGTGTGTTCATGGTGGGGTGGATTCTGCAGGCTGATTTCTAGAGCCAAGAAAGCACCACTGCGTCAGAGTGTGTGTTGTGGGAGTGTTCAGGACTCATAGTCAGAGGCTGGTCCAGCCCACTGGAGAGCTTCTCAACAGACAATCACAGCTGGCAGTGGTACCTCACACAGCAGGGTCATAAGTGTGTGATTTACTGGGGAGCCCTCTGATAGATCTGGTGTTTCATGCTGTCCTGTGCTTGTCTTAGCAGGTCAGTGCAAAGGGTTGGGTGCTTTTGTTTGTTGGTACCTCTTTAGATCATTACATTCATCAGAGATAAAGGCGAGATACGTGCGTGTCCTGGTGTGTTTGTTCTTAATCTGATGGCTCAGTCTCGCAGCAGCAACGCGGATCGATACAAGTCTGTGTTAGCATCAGTGTAATCATCACTGTTACTGGCTGCTGGATGTGGGGATAAGGTGTTGAGGTTGCATGAAGCACAGGGTGGGTATCCCCAGTCCCAAGACTCACCATATCTTTAATCTGGCAGTGGCCATAACTGAAGACAATGGCATTTGGAGGATTGCCCACTGGCAGCATCACGGCGAATGAGATACACATGGTGACAGGAATCAGGGTGTATAGAGGGTTGATCAGCAAGGTTTCTGACTGGAAGGAGAGAAGAAGTGTTTCATTTAACAAATAAAAGCTGCTCCAATTAGTTTATTACTTTTCTGAAGCCCAGGACTGTGGAGCAGTAGTGTGGGAGCCAATGCTGGCTTTCATGGGAGGAGAGTGCCAACACCCTGATGTCCTGCAACATTCCCAAGAGCCTGTCAGGAAACAACAGTCTACAAACATCATTGTTTTACTCACCATGCTGCATAGAATAGGAAGGAAGATGGTTATGGTTGCTGGGTTGCTAACAAACTCGGTTACGAGCGACACCAAAACGCAGGCCAGCAGAGTTACAGCCCAGTAGGGAAGGCTGCTCAGGGAGAGCATTTGGTGTCCAATCCATGTAGAGAGGCCAGAGGTCTGGGGAAGAGACAGAACTGTAAGAATTACTAAACACTTTGTGTGTTTGTAAAGCAGTTTCTTCTCTTTGGAGCAGTTTGCAGCAGAGACTCTCAGCAGCAAATAAGGGCTATGCTGAAGCTTTCTGCATGCAGGGGTGAGGTGATGCACACACTTAGAGAATCAGAACCACTCAGGGTTGGAAGGGACCACCTGATCACACAGTTCCAACCCCCCCACCATGGGCAGGGACACCCCACCCTAGACCAGGCTGGCCAGACCCCCATCCAGCCTGGCCTTAAACACCTCCAGGGATGGGGCCCCAACCACCTCCCATTCCAGGCTCTCACGGTGAAGAACTTCCTCCTCACATCCAATCTAAACCCACCCATCTCCAGCTCTGCTTCATTGCCCCTAGTCCTGTTGCTACCTGCCATTCTAAATAGTCCCTCCTCAGCCTTTCTGGCCCTCTGGCCTCTCAGATACTGGAAGGCCACCCACGTTGTGAATCCAAACTGGGAAGCATAAGAAGGGATCCAAGTCCAGATGTAGAATATTTTTTAGGAAGGAGGCTAAAAATCTATATCAGTACCTTGCAACCAGCTGCCAAGGCATAACCTCCTCCAACCAACACTACTATCTCCCAGGGCATGGTCTTCTGGAAGTCCTTCCAGGTAATGATGGGATCCAGAGTGTTGCTGTCTGTTGACTTTTCACCACTGCCTACATCAAAATAAAGCAAGAGCGTGGTCAGTACCACGTTGGCCTCTTTGCAGAGACCTTCACATTTTTCACACTAGTAGGAATCACGTAATAGCCAGGGGAGTTACCTTGAGAGTTGTCTGTGAAGGAATTGTAGGAGAAGCACATAACCTATTTCTCTGGTTAGCTCAGCCTCAGAAGATGTAGCATGAGTTCCTAATGTCCTGCTCTGTTGGTATCAAAAGCTGTAAAACCCTGTGCTTCACTCTACAGCTTTTTGAGAACTGTGTGCTCTGTTGTTTATATGCAGAGGCTAATTGTCCACAGACGGGAATTATTTTCTCAAAGAGGGGGATTTTCTCTCTCTTCAGTAGGCCATGGTGCTTAGTAACACACAGTTACGGTCCTAGCTTTCACAGAATCACACAGAATGTTAGGGAACGGAAGGCACCTCGAAAGATCATCCAGTCCAATCTCCTGCCACAGCAGGATCCCCTAGATCAAGTTGCACAGGAACACGTCCAGGCAGTTTTTAAACCTCTCCAGAGAAGGAGACTCCACAACACACTACCGTGCAGACAACAGAAAGATGTAACGGGAAAACATAGCAGGTCTCCTTTCTGCACCTCCTCACCTTTTTCCCTTTTCCCAAAACATGGCTTTTTTGCTGGAATCAGGAAAAGGAGAAAACCCAGAAATACAGACACAGTGGCATCGGTCCGGTAACCTTTCCTAGGAAAGAAACAGGAGTTTATCATGAAAACCCTCTAGCAGAAACATTTCCAAACAAGGTACATAAAGTCACAGCATCACAGAACATTAGGGGTTGGAAGGGACCTCAAAACATCATCTCGTCCAGTTTCCCAGTCAGAGCAGGATCACCCAGACCAAGTCACACAGGAACACGTCCAGGTGGGTTTTAAACATCTCCAGAGGAGGAGACTCCACAACCTCCCTGGGTAGCCCCTTCCAGGGCTCTGTCACCCTCACTGGGAAGAAGTTCCTTCTCAGATTGATGTGGAACCTCCTCTGTTCCAGCTCATACCCATTGCCCCATCAGATGCCCCTGAGCAGAGCCTGGCTCCATCCTCCTGACTCCCACCCTTCACATAGTTATCAACATAAATGAGGTCACCCTTCAGTCTCCAGGGTGTGATGATGTTTTAAAGCCAATGATTCTTGCCACAAATCAGCAACAAGGCCATGGTCCTGTGCAGCTGTTCTGAGAATTGCACTTACTTCTCAAAAAAAGATGACCATCCTGGTACGAAGCCAGGCTCACGAGTGAACCAGAGCAAGGTCATCAGAATGAAGAAAAATCCAGTCACCATCTCAGGATAACTAGAAGTAAAAATAGTAAATATATATTTAAAAAAACACCACCAAAACAGGAATTAAGGTCTGTCTGACAACCTCAGAGCAATATCCAGAACTCCGAGAAAAGGTAACTTTAATTAAAGGATTCTGTGTTTAGCTCCCAGCTGAGGATCTTCTGACCTCAAATAAAAGCAGCCTAAAATTATCTGTCTACATTCGCAGTTCCATCATTCGTAGGAAGGAGCTGAAGGAACATGTATGTCTAAATTCTTGCTTTGTGTTCATGTGACTATCACAAAATCACTGAATCACAGAAAGTTAGAGATTGGAAGGGACCTTGAAAGACCATTTAGTCCAATCCCCCTGCCACGGCAGGATCACCCAGACCAAGTCACACTGGAACATACCCAGGCGGGTTTTAAATATCTCCAGGGAAGGAGACTCCACAAACCTCCCTGGGCAGCCCCTTCCAGAGCTCTGTCACCCTCACTGGGAAGAAGTTCCTTCTCACACTGATGTGGAACCTCCTCTCTTCCAGCTGACACCCACTGCTCCTTGTCCTATTACTAGACAATTCTCTAATTAAAAGAATGAACAAGGCTAAACTCATGGTGCCAACCTGCTGTAAACATTTTTTACTGATTTTTGGAAAAATATAACAATAAACCACAAAATAAATTAGATATTTGAAGCATTAGAACAGATAGTTGAAGCACTGAATGAAGATAAGGTGACAACAAGGACAGTGGGTTGTCATTTAGGAGAGTGTTAAATGAAGTGTGGTTTCATCTTCAGGCACAGCCTGAGCAACAGTCTGGATTCAGAATTGATCATATTGATCTGTCAACACTTCAGCTTTATGAGGTGTCACCCTGTTTACACAAATTAAATCTCAGAGTCATCCTTTCAAGAGCCATTTCTTGTCACCATGAATAAAGATTATGGGCAACTGGAAGGTTGCCCACCTCATAAGAGAGGTACTCCACCATCATCATCCTTGTTGCCCTACGTGGACTCCCTCCAGCAGCTGCACATCCCTCTTGAACTGAGGGACCCACAACTGGACACAATATTCCAGATGTGGTCTCACCAGTGCAGAGCAGAAGGGGAGAAGAACCTCTCTTGGTCTGCTAACAACCCCCCTTCTGATCCACCCCAGGATGCTGTTGGCCCTCAAGGAAGGAAGGATGGGAAGGAGGGAAGGATGGAGGGAGGGAAGGATGGGAAGGAGGGAGGGAGGGAAGGATGGGAAGGAGGGAGGGAGGGAAGGATGGGAAGGAGGGAGGGAGGGAAGGATGGGAAGGAGGGAGGGAGGGAAGGATGGGAAGGAGGGAGGGAGGGAAGGATGGGAAGGAGGGAGNAGGGAAGGGAAGGGAAGGGAAGGGAAGGGAAGGGAAGGGAAGGGAAGGAAAGAAGTTCTTTTGTACCCTCTTATAAACCTGGATCTTTCCTTTCATCTCCATTTTCTTTAGAGATCACTAGCTGAGTAAACCTATGCATCCTTGTAACAAACTCTTGTGATTTATACTACTACTCTAACCTGGAAAGGAAGGAGAAGGAGCTGGTGGTTTGAGAACCATCTACATAAGCCAAAAGCAACGTGGAGGGTGATATGGAAGGATGGTTCTTCCTAGAGAGGCAAAGTCCTGAGAAAGGCAGGTCTGCCTTACCTGACATTTCCCAGTTTCTTATACTCTTCTTGAATTCTTCTCTCTGACATCTCTTCTCGTTTGGTCTTCTTCTTCTTGCTCACAGAGCAGGTCTCTTTAAAACTGAGGCAGACAGCACAGATATTGCAATAAAATAAAATTAGGTAAGGGCACCAAGTGAGAAAAAATAACAAATGACAGCAAAACATCCAGTCTTCAGGGGGTGCTGGGAGAAGATGACTGGGGCAAAGCACAGACAAACTACTGTGTGGGATCTTTAGGTAGTCTGGTTTCCAGATCTTCTGACAATCAATCCTAGATGTCCAGGTGTCCTGAAGGTGCCCAGGATGTTCTGACCGGTATGGACTGGCACTACTGAGCCACCCTGAGCTTTAGTGTAGGCTTCCTCATACATTCAGATTTTTGCAGTTAGGGGAGGTTTAGACTGGATCTTAGGAAGAAGCTCTTTCCTGAGACAGTGGTTGGGCACGGGAACAGGCTGCCCAGGGCAGGGTGAAGTCTCCATCCCTGAAGGTGTTTAAAACCTGAGTAGCTAGAACACTTGAGGATATGGTCTAGGGGTTAGGGAGCTGTTGGGCCGAGGGCTGGACTTGCTGATCCTGAAGGTCTTTTCCAGCCAGGATGATTCTATGATTCTATGAAAACTCCATAGACATGGCTGATTTCTACAATAAAACGTCAAGACTGTGACGAAGTCTAGCTATAATTAGATTTTTTTTAAATGAGGGACCTGAAGACAGTTCAAGAAGGACACAGAGCTGCTGGAAGGAGTTGCCACTTGTCCTATCATTAGATGCCACTGAGCAGAGCCTGGATCCCTAGGAAAAGACACGAGCGTTGTGGGAACCCAGCAGTCACTTATGCACAAGCATTAGGCAGCTGTTTCAACATCGTGTTTCTAGGCGTAGGACGCGAAGGCAGAGCACTGTAGAGAAGCTCTTCACGTAGCATGTTCTTTAATGAACTGCAGTAAACAGGAGGCAGAGATCAAGGAGGCTTGGAATCAACCAGCTCTTCTCAGAAAGTCAATAATGCCTCGGTCTCTGGTGTTATTTAGAACAACATTAATCAGCATGAGGTCTTGGATGCAATGTGGAATTTCAATTATATTTATTTTGAGAAAGAAGTAATTGAGGGTCATGTTAGGGCCTGTTTCCTCTCAAGATTAGGAAAGAAAATACTTATTTTAGCCTTTTACTTTGGAACTCTAATGCTCAAGAGGCTGACTGAGGAAAGGACGTGGAGCTATTCACCTCTAAATTGCATCTTCAAGTCTACTCAAGGTCAGCAGCAAGCAGAAATCATGATGATTTTACTCATTCCCTAGGTGAGACAAATTAGTGATGTCAGTGCAGCTCACTTTTAGGAGTAAATGAAATCACATTAAGGCCACTTCAACTCTGATCAAATGTGTCTGCGCCGCATTTAATGCAGATTAACAAATCCACTCCAAACGCACGCGTTCGGTCAATTGTGATGAACTTTGCTGAGTGCCTCTGCAGAGTGAGTACGTGGTGCCAGTGAGCTGGGAGGCTGAGCCCTCTGTCTATCTGGGGGCTAAGGGCCTTACTGGTATCCAGAGTTAGTCATTTCTTAGGCTGTGAATCCTGTCCACTTCAAAGAGAAATATGTATGAAGTATATTCGCTTGCAGCTGGTCTTACACTAAAGCAGTTGAGCTGGGAACAGCGTCTGGAAGGAAACTCATTCCCTTGCAGCAATTTCTCTGGTCCTCTTTTAAGATGTTCTGTTCCAAAAGGCTTTTTCCAAGGTCTACAGTGGGATCGTCACGGTGTTGAGAATCAAAGACTGATTTGACCACATATTAAGGATTTCACAGAACGTTAAGGATTGGAAGGGACCTCGAAAGATCATCCAGTCCAATCCCCCTGACACAGCAGGATCACCTAGACCAAGTCACACAGGAACACATCCAGGTGGGTTTTAAACTTCTCCAGTGAAGGAGACTCCACAACTCCCCTGGGCAGCCTGTTCCAGTGCTCTGTCACCCTCACTGGGAAGAAGCTTCTTCTGATATGGATGTGGAACCTCCTCTGTTCCAGCTCACACCCATTGCCCCTTGTCCTATCACTAGATGCCACTGAGCAGATCCTGACTCCATCCTCCTGACACCCACCCACCACACATTTATAGACATTAATGAGGTCACCCCTCTGCTGGCAGTAGTTGTTGTGAAGAGAAGGAACTTGTGCCTTAGTGGAAACATCTTTCTGAGATGTGCTGTAGAGAAGCCATGGAAGCCCTGCTTTCACAATCCCTGCATCAGGAACAACCTGCACTCACTTGCAACCCAGGAACAGCCAGTGCATCCAGAACCATGTCAGGACCAACATGATGAGGGAGATAGGGAAACTGAACAAAAACCAGGTTCCAAAGTTCATCACTTCAGCCTTAGGATAGTGGCTGTGAAGGACAAGAGAAGATGCACAATGAGTTAGAAGGGGATAAGGACGAGCGTTTGCCACAGCAGGATCACCTAGACCAAGTCACACAGGAACATATCCAGGAGGGCTTTAAACATCTCCAGAGAAGGAGACTCCACAACTCCCCTGGGCAGCCCCTCCCAGTGCTCTGTCACCCTCACTATGAAGAAGTTCCTTCTCATATTGATGTGGAACCTCCTCTGTTCCAGCTCGCACCCACTGCTCCTCATCCTATCACTAGATGCCACTGAGCAGAGCCTGGTTCCATCCTCCTGACATCCACACTTCACATATATATAGACATCAATGAGGTCTCCCCTCAGTCTTCTCCAGGCTCAAGAGACCCAGCTCCCTCAGCCTCTCCTCATAAGGGAGGTGCTCCACTTCATCATCCTTTTTGCTCTGCGCTGGATTCCCTACAGCAGCTCCGTGTCCTTCTCAAACTGAAGGCTCCAGAACTGGACACAGAACTCCAGGTGTAGTCGCTGGGGCAGAGTAGAGGGGGAAAAGAACATCTCTCTATCTGCTCACCCCAAGGACTTACTTTCCAGGAACCTCTGATTTCTTTGTCTTCTTCTTCTTTACTGTATCTTCACGACTTTAGTGTTTACTTTTCCAGAGTTCTTGCTGCCTTAACCACAATCAGCTTGTAAAATGAAAGAAGTTTCTGAAGAAACTTAAATGTCACCACATGCTGGGGGTTGTTTTTGTTAGACATATATGGATGTGAACCAACCTAGGCTTCCCTTTCAAATACTAACCAGCAGTAATAGCACCAGGGTAGAGTAGGAAACTAAAATGCCTTCAGAAGGGCTGTTTTACCAGCAGGTTTTTTAATGGAGTCAACAACCTATGATGACCCACCCACTGCTCTCATACAGCACAGCATCACTTACTTGTTGAAGTGCTCCAGGAATATGAGGCTAGTAGAGGTTCCTATGATGGTGGTCAGTCCTCCAATGGTTGCTGCGTAGGAGATGCTCAGTGAGAGGCACTTACAGATCATGTGGTCGTGTCTGGTCTGATACCGGTACTTGGTGCTCAGGTGCAGCTCTGAGGGCGCAGGAGGCAGGACCAGTATCTGAGCCTGTGAAGGGGTACATTCACCAAGGAAAGCAGGTGGTCAGGACAGCAGCCCAGCTGCCTCTAATTGCCATGGTGATGCTGATCCCAGAGAAACAACAGGTTTGCCTAAGAACGGCCAGCTTTTTCCTCACGAGGATTAACTGGGATCAGAAGGAGAAACCTGCCCCAGGGCCTGAAGTTGCCTGGTCTGTGGCAGAAATGTAGGACAAACAGTGATCAGACTTCTGGCTACGGCTTGGTGCAGCTCCAGTTCTGACTGGAATCTCAGCAGGATAGCAAAGGCTTTGTGGGCTGCAGGGGCTGGATGCCAGCACTTCAGAGGTAGGAATCCATAATCTTTGAGGCTTAGGAGCAGCCACCAGACGGATGCTGGGTGGACTTCTTGCACTCAGAGTGGCTCAGGCCCTCTAATGAGGACTGGAGCGTTTGGTTTCTGAGACATGGCATGAAAACAGTTGTGCAATGGGACTGGGGCAGAGAAAGCTGTAGGAAATCATGGCTCCAACAGAAGGTTTCTTAGCAGTGGCAGGAAAGCCTTCAAGTCCTTGTCCTGGAAACAAAAGAGCATCTCTCTCTTCTCAGTGGCATCCAGTGACAGGACAAGGGGCAATGGGTGTCAGCTGGAATGCAGGACATTCCACATCAATGTCAGAAGGAACTTCTTCCCAGTGAGGGTCACAGAGCACTGGAAGGGGCTGCCCAGGGTGTTTGTGGAGTCTCCTTCTCTGGAGAGGTTTAAAACCCACCTGGACATGTTCCTGTGCAACTGGATCTAGGTGATCCTGCTGTGGCAGGAGGATTGGACTGGATGATCTTTCGAGGTCCCTTCCAATCCCTAACGTTCTGAGATTCTGTGATCAAGCAGTGCTGAGCAGGTGGTGGACTTCACATTTGTCTTTTCCCTCACCCCTCAGGTGTAACATCTCCTTACCTGAGGTAGGTGCTGCCCGTTGCTCTTAGAAGTCATCGTTCCTGTAGGGTTGGCTAACATGTGCACACCATTCATCCTCTGTAGGGAAGGAAATGCCTTTGGATTAGTCTTTGTCCTGTTCTTAGGGGCACTTAGATGAGAATTTATGATGCTTTGGGATGATAATGGGCTTCTGACAAAAAATTTACCATGTTTCAGCCATAAATTTACACTGGAAAAAGAAAAACAACCAACCAACCAAATACAAAAAACCCCCTGATTTTATTTTTGAGTTGTCTTACATTCAGATTACAACAGGTTCAGGTTTCCTCAGCCGTGTAGGAAAGTCTAACAGATCCCTTGCTAAGGTCTCTTGCTATCACGGAATCACAGAACATTAGGGATTGGAAGGGACCTCGACTGATCATTCACAAACATGGCCAGGAGGGTTTTAAATGTCTCCAGAGAAGGAAACTCCACAGGGGCAGCCCCTTCCAGGGCTCTGTCACCCTCACCGGGAAGAAGTTCCTTTCGATATTTATATGGAACCTCCTATATTCCAGCTCACCCCCCTTGTCCTGTCACTTGATGACACTGAGAAGAGCCTGGCTGACACCCACCCCTCACATATTTATAGACATGAACGAGGTCTGTGTAGGTTGTTTTAGTAACGAGGGTGTATCAGCAGCAGAGGATGGCAATACCTGGAAAACAAAACATCCAAACTTGCTAGAAACCATACGAAGCTGTTAGTTTACTGGCTGCATCTAAGGATCTCCAGCAGCAAGCACAACAAACACGACAGAGCCGATGTTCTCCAGCTCGATTCGTGCAAGCAGGCTGAGCAGTTAAACACAAAGCAGGACACTCTACGGTGCGTGCTCTCTGCCAAGAACAACTGCTTGCTCAAAGCAAAGGAAAGAGCAGTTTGTTGCAGAGCAGCGTGGCGTCTGCTCGCAGAGGACATTGTGGCTCAGGACATACTTCCTATGACAGTACCTTTGAGGGCATCAAGGTGCTGAAGTCAGTAGCAGTAGCACTAAAAACAAAGAAAGGAGAATATGCTTTAAAAATGCCTGTTCCCTCGTCTCCCTCAAAAGGCTCACACCCTGGGCAGCGGGTGTGGAAGAGCTAGTGCCTACTGAAACGGGGAAGAACACGATTTATTGGTGCTGGGGGCGTTGGGCCAAACACCTAGGAGCTGCCGTTACGCTTCACACATCTGCCTCCAGCTGGGTAGCAGTGGGTTCCACCTTCTAGTTCTAGGGAGCGTGTGTCTCACTCCAGGAATGGACTTCACTCGCAGTGGAGTGAATCAACTGGGCAATGCAGTGTCACCTCTGTCTAGCCCTACTCAAGTTCTTCCTCTGCCCACCTTTCCAATGCTCTTTCTGAGCAGCTGTTCCAGCCTTCACCCAAATCTGTCCCCTGTCCCCTGTCCCCGGACCATGCAGACCATCCACTGAACTTTGGTGTTCATGACATTTGAAGGACTTGTACTGCTCTGGTCATAGAGTCAGTAGGGATTGGGAGGGACCTCAAAAGACCATCTAGTCCAATCCCCCTGCCACAGCAGGATCACCCAGACCAAGCGTTGAAAGATTGAAGTCCCAACGTGTGACTTTTCCTTTCAAGCACTTTTTCAGGTCATTTAATATTAGTTCTGATCTAATTCCAATTGAATACTCTTGGATAGTAGTTCTCTTATTAAACATCCCGCACGCAGTCTTCAGTGGGGTTAAAGGGATGGACGGTGTGGCACCAACGTGAAAATTGGATTCCACACAGCACAGACAGTGTGGCTGGGATTAAAATAAGAGAAGAGAGTGACTGTTGGAGAACCCACTAATCTGCAGACTAACGAGAAAACTATTTAGAACTTGCAAGTTCAAGCAACCACGTGGTGTTTGAATAATAAGGTTTGCTTCAAAGTAAATATTTAAAGACGTAACAAGAAGCCCTCTTTTATTTTGAGCGGTGGTGATCAAGAGAGAAGGTGCCCAGGAAGGGGCTGGGCAGTTTATTCTCGCGCCTTGTAAGAGCAGGCTCCTCGGGATGTAGCCTATAGCAGTTTCAGAGAACAGCTATCGACATTCTCCTCTGTGTCTTGAACTGCTGATTAATTTGATAATGTTTAATCTTTTCCTTGATTTACTCTTTTCACCTTATTCTATTTTACCCCAGATAGAAATCTGGTTGGAAATGTTAGTGCTTCAAACTCGTGAACAACTTTTCTATATTAAAATAAATATTTTACAGGGGTTTTTTGGGGGGGAGGACAAGAAGGGGTGGGGTTTGTCAGTTCCTCTCCTTGTCCCCCTCTCATATCTCTGTTGAATGCTCTTGGCAATTCAGACTCTCCCTTGAACTCCTCCGTAAGTACCTTCCCTCTGGATACATCCTGCGGGCACTTCATGCTGTGCTTGGATCTCCATCGCTGCTCCTCCAGGGGAACAGCAATCAAAACCTGTGGACAGCACTCTTTTATACACAGCCTTCAAAAGAAGATCTTTCAACCCTTCTTTCTAAGTTGGCCAGAGTGTTAAAAGATCAATGAACACTGTGAAGCTCTAGTGACATCCAGACCGCTACATCAGTTCCATTTCTTATATGAACCTTCCCTGTCAGTCACATCTCAAAGATTCACTTGCAAGCTTCTGCCTGCCCTTCCTGTCTCTAGTCCTGGGTTCATTTCATTTCAACCTGTGTAGGGCTCAAATCTCCAGTCCTGATGTACAGGGTTCATTCTTACTCCTCATCAATGAAGATTAGCTCCAGTGAAGGCTGGCCGTGCTTTTCGCTGAGACCTGCAACAAAGGAAGAGAAAGCAGCTCTTGGAGTCAGAAATGAGCTGACCCCTAGGTCTCACCGCTGAACCCAGAGAAGCTGGTGCAAACAAACCTTGTTGGAACCCTCTCAGGTAGTCTGTGATCCATTCTTACCATGTCATATTGTCTCAGTCATGGAAACTAAAAGACTATCATACCTACTAGATGGACTGGATGATCTTTCGAGGTCCCTTCCAATCCCTTATGATTCTACTCACAGAATCACAGAACATCAGGGATTAAGAAGGGACCTCGAAAGATCATCCAGTCCAATCCCCCTGCCACAGCAGGACAACCTAGACCAAGCTGCACAGGAACATTTCCAGGTGGGTTTTAAACATCTCCAGAAGAAGGAGACTCCTCTAATAGGCAAGATTAGGTCACAGAATCACAGAACATCAGGTATTAGAAGTGACCTCAAAGGATCATCTAGTTCAATCCACCTGCCACAGCAGGATCCCCATGATCAAGTCACACAGGAACATATCCAGGAGGGTTTTAAACATCTCCAGAGAAGGTGACTCCTCTAATAGGCAAAACTAGATGATCACAGTTTCAACCTGAAATCCATCAAGTGAAATTAAAGAGAGATTCTTTCCATCTAAACCCTTTCTTCCTGGGAAGGACTGAGCAAAACACACCTTAGCACTCTTAGCGGTACTTTTTGTGGCACCTGCTCTGTCCCAAGCAGCCTGAAAAGGCAGCAGTAGAATGGTCACAGAATCACAGAACATTAGGGATTGGAAGGAACCTCAGAAGATCATCTAGTTCAACCCTAGCAAGATCACCTAGATCAAGTGGCCAAGAGCTGAATCATCACGAAGAACAACTTATGGGCCTCTTATGTGTAACTTGGACTTTCTTCTCTGAGTTTCCTTTCCAGCCCTGTAACATCCTATGACTTAAGAGTCTGTGACACACGCTGCCCGCTCTATTTCAACCTAGGTTTTTTCCCAGCTTTAATTCTCCCATGAAACCTTGACATTTTCTTTCATTTTTCAAACAGAAATAGCAGGGTAAGGACCACTGTGTCTGGCAGAACAAGTCAGGCAGCTCTGACCTCCACAGGAGTTGAGTAACGTGTGTCACCACATCTGTTCACCGTTAACCTGCTGAGAAAAGAACGACCATTACTGACCTAGTGGCTCTTTTTCTTCTGTAGTGGTGCTGCCTGCAGTAGTGATGACATCGTGCTCCTCCTCAGCATTCACTAGCTCCTGGAGCACTGCCTCCACAATTGGCATCACCATGGCTGTAGTGGATGTGTTGGAAAGCCACATGGAGAGCACCGTGGTACAACACATGAAGCAAAGCAGCAACCTGCAGTGCAACACAGGGGAATCTTCTAGTCAAGGTTCCTCTGCCCAACGTTTTCATTAGTCACCTGATACCTACGCGGGGTGTTTTCTCTCTTGTGGTGCCAAGATGTCCTGCTGCACAAAGTGCTGCCCTGTGCTGAGGAGGGTCATTAGGCAGTTTGCTGCTCCATCAGGAAATGAGAAACACAGCTGCCCAGCACACAGAATCACAGAACACTAGGGACTGGAATGGACCTTGAAAGATCATCCAGTCCAATCCCCCTGCCACAGCAGCATCACCTAGATCCAGTTGCACAGGAACACATCCAGGCAGGTTTTAAGCATCTCCAGAGAAGGAGACTCCAAAACCTCCCTGGGCAGCCACTTCCAGGGCTCTGTCATCCTCATCAGGAAGAAGTTCCTTCTAATATTGGTGTGGAACCTACTCTTTTCCACCTTCACCCATTGTCCATTGTCCTATCAGTAGGTGACACTGAGCAGAGCCTGGCTCCATCCTCCTGACACCCACCTTTCACAAATTTATCACACTAATGGGGTCACCTCTCACNTCCAGATGTGGTCTCACCAGGGCAAATTAGAGGGGGAGGAGAACCTCCCTCAATCTGCTAACCACCTCCCTTCTAATCCACCCCAGGAATCCACTGGCCTTCTTGGCCACGAGGGCCCATTGCTGGCTCACACCCAGGACTTAGGCACCCTTGTGTGTTTGCTAAAGAACAGGCAAAGAAGAAAAAGAACCCCAAACCCAGCTAGTTTTTGCACATGGGTGGGAAAGTCTGCACTGCTGTTTGCTCTTCCAAGCTGCTGCTGTCACCCTCAGGTTATCCTGGCGTCGAAGGTTCACTCACATGCCTGGCTTTGCTCCAGACATCATGACCATGCGCAGGGCGATCCGCTTGTGGAGATTCCACTTTTCTACAGAAGCTGCCACGCAGATCACACCCATGAGGAGCAGAGTTGTGTTCTTGAAGTATTCAGCAGCCACCTGCATTAAGGGCAAGGGGGGAGACAGTCAGTTAAAAAAGCCTGGGTGCCTTACTTGGAGAGCACGCTGAATGAAAAGAGAGAAGGCACTGTGGATTCTTCCCCCGTACAGAGGGGATGATGGGGAGCTGGAGAAAATGAAGGATTTGTAAGTCATAGTTATCATAGAATCATTAGGGAGTGGAAGGGGCCTTGAAAGATCGCCCAGTCTAATCCCCCTGCCACAGCAGGATCCCCTAGACCAAGTCACACAGGAACACATCCAGGTGGGTTTGAAACATCTTCAGAGAAGGAGACTCCACAACCCCCCATGGCAGCCCCTTCCAGTGCTCTGGCACCCTCACTGGGAAGAAGCTCCTTCTCACATTCGTATGGAACCTCCTCTGCTCCAGCTCACACCCACTGCCCCTTGTCCTATCACTAGATGACTCTGAGCAGAGCCTGGCTCCATCCTGACACCCACCCTTCACATCTTTATCAACATTAATGAGGTTTAACGAATCCCTAAATAGACTTGGCCATCACAGTCGTGTGACAGACCTTTGAAATACCACTTGTTTTGCCTTTCTTCCACTGGTGTCTTTCTCATTAACTTTATTTCCCTTCTTAAGAAAAAAAACCAATCTGGAGCTGAGTGAAAGGAATTCATCAAGCCAGCAGCCCCAAGGATCTCTTGTTTTCCATTCTTCCTTCCACAGTCATTTTGCAGAAACAAGAGGAAGCCGATGTCCTCGCGCACACACACTACTCATGTGCTCTGAAGCCCTTGTGAGCGACCGACGCGCGAAGCAAAAGCTGTAGGTTTACTTGGCACGTCAGAACCGCAGTCTGGAAGTACTGCAGCATCGTCAGAGCTGCTCGTTTGAAAAGAGAGGCTTTGATTTGCTGCTCCTGGAGATGATGGTGTCTTCTCCAAAGCAGTCTCTGCATCGTTAATCTAAATCAATCTGATCTTATGCTGAACACCTGTCAGGCTACACTTTCCTTCTTCAATGTGCTACTGAGTTCTATGGTGAAAATGTGTGACTACCTTCCTGTTAGGGTTTAAAACACTCTGAAAACACTGAACTTTGTTCGTATGGACTTTTATCAGATGTGCTGTTGATGAAGTGGCTGGCAGGATGGACACCCCTTCTGGCCAACGTGCCCTTTTCTTTACCTGCCTTCAGTAGGAGGAACTGCTGGTCAGCCCCAGCTCTACGTTACGAGATGTACACTTCTTCCTCCCATAGCTGTTAGTCTTGTAAGTCCACTAAGATTTATTCAAAGAATTAATGTGGAGTAAGATTATTAAAAGATAAAAAACGTGCACACTGGTCTGACCTCGCTGGATTTCATGACTCCAAACAGGGGATACAGGAAAGCAGGAACTAAAGCTGCTGCACCAAGAGGTACCGCTTCAGAGACCCAGTACACGGCAGTCACGATCAGCACGTAGGCACATGAGGCTTCCTGTGGGGACAAAGCACAGAGGTTACTTGTCACCTGCTGTGGAAGCCTTGTGAACGGGCCCATAGGACTCAGCAGACTGCAGGAGCCTGGAACTAAGATCCACAAAGACTGCATAAGGTCCTCTCATGGTGCAGCGGTTTGGGTGTGAAATCCCAGCTGCAGGCTGCAAGAGCAGATCCAGATGATGAGGCTTGTGAAAGATTTCACAGGATCACAGAACATTAGGGACTGGAAGAGAACTCAAAAGATTATCCAGTCCAACCCCCCTGCCACAGAAGGATCATCTAGATCAAGTCACACAGGAACACATCCAGGTGGGTTTTAAACTTCTCCAGAGAAGGAGACTCCACAACCCCCCTGGGCAGCCCCTTCCAGAGCTCTGTCACTCTCACTGGGAAGAAGTTCCTTCTCATATTGATGTGGAACCTCCTCTGTTCCAGCTGACACCCACTGCCCCTTGTCCCATTGTTGACACCACCGAGTAGAGCCTGGCTCCATCCTTCTGACACCCACCTTTTCCATATGGATCAATGTGAATGAGGTCACCCCTCAACCTCGGTTTTTCCAAGCTCAAGAGACCCAGGTCCCTCAGCCTTTCCTCATAAGGGAGGTGTTCTACTATCATCTTTGTTGCTGTGCACTGGACTCTCTCCAGCAGCTCTGTGTGTTGCTGGGGCTGAGGGGCCTGGAGCTGGACACAATATTGTAGATGTGGTCTCACCTAATGGACTCCAGGACGCCAATAAGGCCACAAAGGCACACTGCTGGCTCCTGGCCATCCTGCTGTCCACCAGGACCCCCAGGTCCCTTTCTCCTATGCTGCTCTCCAACAGGTCAGTCCCCAACCTATACTGGTCCTTGGGGTTGTTCTTACCCAGATGCCAGACTCTACACTGCCCTTGTTATAATTCATTCAGGGTCTCCCCATCCAGCTCTCCAGCCTGACCAGGTCCTGCTGAATGGCAGCACAGCCTGCTGGAGTGTTGGTCACTCCTCCCAGACCCTTGGGGCACTCCATGAGATCCAGACCTCCAACTAGACTCTGTCCTATTGCCCACTACTCTCTGGCTTCTATCCTGCAGCCAGTTCTCCACTGATCTGGAGCACTACCCAATCATCCAGACCACACAGTCTCATAAATATTTGCCACAGCACAGAGCCAGCTACGTTGTGACTCTTTTGGGAGACAGTCTGAAAGACTGATGCTCAGAACCTGCACTGATCTGTCAGCTGATTTTCTTGTCTCAGGTAACTTCCACAGGCCCTTGGAAGCAGACCCCAGATGTCAGGAGCTTAAGAGGCGATGGGTTAACAGAGATAATCAACCAGATTTGCTGCTGTCTGAGGTTCTGGTAGAGAAAGACATGACAACACGGTGCTGAGAATTCATGGAGGACTGGTGTATGATGGTGTGTTTAGAATCATGGTGTGGACAATTCCTGGTAATATTCACAGAAAAAAAGTGAAATGAGATTGTCTCCCTTCCTAACACCCAGCCCTCATGGATTTATAGGTAGTGACTAAGTCCCCTTGTAATCTTCTCCTCTACAAACTGAAAGGCTCTGGGTGTCTCAGTGTCTCCTCATGAGGCAGGTGCTCCAGTCCCTTAGTCACCCTCGTGGCCCTCCATTGGACTCTCTCTATTCAGTCTCTGTCCCTCTTGAAATAGAAAGCTCAGAAATGAATGTGATACTCCAAGTGTGGTCTCACCAAGGCAGAGCAGAGAGGGATGAGAATGTGCCTTGATCTGCTGGGGACTATTTTCTTGATATGGTTCTTATTCAAGTCACAAAAAGGACTGACTATGTTTTCAGGAAAAATAATTTCCTTAAATCAGATCATCTTTGGTTACTTAGAATCAGAGAATCATTAGGGATTGGAAGTGACCTCAAAAGATCATCTAGTCCTGCCATGGCAGGATCACCTAGACCTAGGCTCACAGGAATACATCCAGGTGGGTTTTAAACTTCTCCAGTGAAGGAGACTCTACAGCTCCCCTGGGCAGCCCCTTTCAATGCTCTGGCACTGGAGAGACTAAGAAGAACATAGCATCACAGAATCATTAGGGATTAGAAGGGACCTCAAAGATCATCTAGTCCAATCCCCCTGCCAGAGCAGGATCCCCTAGACCAAGTCACTCAGGAACACATCCAGGTGGGTCTTAAATATCTCCAGAGAAGGAGACTCCACAACCCCCCTGGGCAGCCCCTTCCAGTGCTCTGGCACTTGAGAGACTAAGAAGAACATAGCATCACAGAATCATTAGGGATTGGAAGGGACCTCGAAACATCTGGAAGACTGTTGTAGGAATTTAGCTCTGGATTGCCCCTGTAGGGATGCCTGGGTGCTCTGAACCCAGGATTTGTTTCCTTTACTGTTAAGTGAAGAGCGGTTTCAGTTTCAAGCTCTCCAGTACAGGTTTCACTGGTCACCTCTGACCAGGTCCTTCAGCATCATAACACAATAACAGACTGTTCTGCAGATGTAGCATCACTGCTACCAAGGAGAAGTCGTAAGAGAGTCTGGAGAAGGTTGGCTCAGGATGGGTGGGAGCAGAGGGGACTTATGAAGAATGATTTTATAAGATGGAATCGCTACGCTGCTTGAACCTCTGAAGACTGCTGTTCAGTTTGCCACAACTTCAAGTGACCACTCAGGGAAAAAACTAGGCAAACACTTTTGAACCTAAGAAGGAATTTTAAAACAGAGATGGCAGGCATTAGGGTTTGTTAGTAGTCTTTACTACGAGGACGATCTGGTTTAGATGAGAGTCACTGAGCTGAAGGATTGGCTCATAAACTCCAGGCAACCTGCTTCTCGGTCGCCTCCAACAGCGTCTCACTTCCCGGTTAATATTGCACAGAGAGCAGAGCACGGGGTCGCTTTTGTAACCCAGTGGCTATTTGACATGTCCTTTCTTTACTTTTTAACCCAAACAACTGCATTTACACGGGCTCTGTCTGACCTCCAGCAGTCATCTGAGGATTAACAAAAGCCTTTTAATGAAAAACATTGATTTTTACTTGAAAGTGGATGGAAGATCCAAGAGAGATGTTGTTTTTCTAAACTTCATAAAGTCCGTGTCACCGTAGCCTGACTGCAAACTATTCTCTCACCCCAAATACAGGCTTCTTTTTTGTTTCTTTGAGCATAGAGGTTTATTTCCTGCAACTTCTCTGCATGCAGCAATGAAGTAGATTGATAATGGAGATGGAGGAAATTGCATCTCTGTTAAAGCCTACGAGGGATGGGCGCTGAGTCCTTGCTTGTCCCATACAGCTGGCTGCAACCAATTCACAAACAAAAGTGAAACAAACCACATTTTTCAAGGGTGTCAACTGGGCAGCAAGTATAGGAAAGCCAAGTCTTTTAATCTCCACTGAAATCTTAATCAGCTTGTCTAGCAACTTGCTTTATTTATTTGCTCAGTGCTTTGAAGCAGCTCGTTTCCCGGAGAGGCTGTATTAATCTCTTTGGTTTAGTCAAGCTCCAGTTATAGATTTAATTCATGGTTACCACAGCTACTAAGTACTGGACTGAAGTAGGGGCTGTGTAATTCTTACTGGTTTACCCTACTCACTTCTGCCTGTGCAGCTCAAAATGACTTGTAATGTGCTCTTGTGGCCAAGAGGGCCAACAGCACCCTGGGGTGGTTAGCAGATTGAGAGAGGTTCTTCTTCCCCTCTGCTCTGCCCTGGTGAGACCACATCTTGTGTCCAGTTCTGGGCCCCTCAGTTCAAGACGGACATAAAGCTGCTGGAGAGAGTCCAGCTTAGAGCAATGAGGATGATGAAGGGAGCAGAATATCTCCCTGATGAGGAAAGGATGAGGGAGCTGGGTCTCGTTAGCTTGGAGAAGAGGAGGCTAAGAGGTGACCTCATTAACATCTATACATATGTGAAGGGTGGGTGTCAGGAGGATGGAGCCAGGCTCTGCTCGATGTCATCTGTTGATAGGACAGGGGGCAATGGGTGTGAGCTGGAACAGAGGAGGTTCCACAGCAATATGAGAAGGAACTTCTTCCCAGTGAGGGTGACAGAGCACTGGAAGGGGCTGCCCAGGGGCGTTGTGGAGTCTTCTTCTCTGGAGATATTCAAGACCCACCTGGATGTGTTCCTGTGTGACTTGGTCTGGGTGATCCTGCTGTGGCAGGAGGTTGGACTGGATGATCTTTTGAGGTCCCTTCCAGTCCAGAGCTATGCTGATATCACCAGAGGAGCTGCAAAGTGATTCCCTGTGGGAGTGCAACTGTAAGCAACATTTACTAGTGGAGATGGCTCTAAGAAAGACAGAAGAGGAATCTAATTGTCTGATAAATGAACAGATGAGTCAATCAGCATGTGACAAAGGTAATCTCTGGGCTTAAGAAGTAATCATGGCCAAGGGGTTGTAAGAAAGTAAATACTGGTCTAAATCACTTGAATAGCTGGTTGTCAGCTGGGTTTGTTTGGGGTAGATGTTTTCTTAATGGCTTTATAAATATTTGCTCAACTTTGAGCTGGATTTGCAGCTGTACTTTGCCATCTGTGGTTACCAATGTCTGCACAAACTCAGTGTAAAATATCATCTGGTCGTTTTCGTGTCTCTTTACACAAAAGCAGCACCACTGAGGTGAGGGTAATGATGGAGAGAGCCTGCACTGTAAAACACAAACCCTGTGGCTAGTTGCCCGTGAGAAGAGCCCGACACCCACTTGACTACAACCTCCCTTCAGGGAGTTGGAGAGAGGGAGAAGGTCCTCCCTCAGTCTCCTCCAGGCTCCCTCAGCCTCTTCTCATCAGCCTTTCCCTCCAGTCCCTTCCCCAGCCTTGTTGCTCCTCTGGACCTGCTCCAGCCCCTCAATCTCTTTCTTGAAGTGAGGGGCCCAGCACTGCCCCCAGTACTCAGAACTCCCTAGTCCTGCTGGCCACACTATTGCTGATACAAGCACAATTCCTTTGTGTGACTTGATCTAGGTGGCCCTGCTGTGGCAGGGGGATTGGACTAGATGATCTTTTGAGGTCCCTTCCAGTCCCTAATGATTCTGTGATTCCATGGTTCATTAAAGAGTCTCCTTGCCGCATCCTGTGCCTCTGAACCCCGCAGGGAGCAAACAGAAGTGACAAGTTTTAGTGCAGTGACTCTCATGTTTCCCAGGGTTTCTCCAGGGACACTGGGAGTGCTGCAGTCACGGTGCCATGCGCGTGTGTCAGAGAGCACCCATTCCTACCTTGTCCCTCCAGTGATGCTGGGGGAGACCAAAACCTTTTCTAAACCATGCCCCTGCTGAATGGAAAGCTCTGCTGCTCTCTGAAGAGCATGACTTTCTGCCATTCATTCCCTCTGTCTCTCAAAGAGATGAGAAACTACTACAAGAGGGCAGCCAAGATGCTTGTTGAAGTTCACAGCAGCAGAGCATGTCCAAAGTTCATCCAGTTCAGCGGTGCAGGAAGAGTTCCACGCTACCAACTTTGGTTTTCTTTCTGAATTAAGCATACAACTTCTAAGTCTTTTCATGTCTCTCTGACAAAGCAGTAGGATTCACAAATGCCCTGGTTCTAGAAGGGAAAGCCAGTCTTTAGCAGAGCAGAGGAAGGAGCAGAGAACCGCTGCACTGCTTGGTCTGGGGCTATGGAAGCATCAGCTGCAGGGTTTTTAATGCTTTGCAAGTGTTGATAAGCATCACCATCCCTGCAGGGTAGGGCATCACTGTTATTTAAGGGTGTGCAGCTGCAGAGCTGTGCATAGGGAGGAGTTAATCACAGGGCCAAAGTACTCAGCAACCCCCAAACAGCATCAGGAATGCAGCTGCATTCACTCCATTCCCTGGTCTGGGCAACAGCCCAGGCTATCCCCTCCTTGGCCCTGCAGTTGTCTGTGTCTCTGAGCCCCCATTTATTAGTGGCTGCCAGAGCTGCAATGTATCAGCAGAGGTACCTACTCCTGCTTGTCAGTTGTCGATGCCACTGGTCACTGAGCCCTAGCTCCTGCCTCACTGAGTTGATGCCACTGGTCACTGAGCCCGAGCTCCTGCCTCACTGAGTTGATGCCACTGGTCACTGAGCCCTAGCTCCTGCCTCACTGAGTTGATGCCACTGGTNTTGCTGTCCTCTAAACCCACAAGAAATGGGAAGTCCCTCTCTGCATACTTATTGCTGAAAACTAAAGATGGTAGAAATGTTGATTTCAGAGGCCTCTCCTTAGAGAAAATGGGGATTACAGAACATTAGGGATTGGAAGGGATCTTGAAAGATCATCCAGTCCAATCCTCCTGCCACAGCAGGATCACCTACACCAAGTCGCACAGGGACATGTCCAGGAGGGTTTTAAACATCTCCAGAGGAGGAGACTCCACAAGCCCATCTTTGAACACTTAAATTTAATCATGGAATCATTAGGGATTGGAAGGGACCTGGAAAGATCATCCAGTCCAATCCCCCTGCCACAGCAGGATCACCTAGAGCAAGTCACAGAGGTACACATCCAGGTGGGTTTTAAACCTCTCCAGAGAAGGAGACTCCACAACCCCCCTGGGCAGCCCCTTCCAGTGCTCTGTCACCCTCACTGGGAAGAAGTTCCTGCAGGCTTATCCAGCTTTGCTAAGAAGAAAATGAAAATGTACTTACGCTGCTGGGATATAAGAGCGGCAGGGGAAGCAGCAGAAGCGGAATCAGAACAACAAGCAGGAGGTTTCTGGATCGGAGAATCTCCTTCATCATTGCCATACTCTTACTTTCTGATGGCTTCCTTCTCCTTTGGTTTCTTCTCTTGTTCCCCAGATACGCCAGTGCCCACTGCACGTTTCTCTTCTCCTCTACCTGGATTTCCCTGAAATGTCTCTCACTGCCTCATTTCCTTTCCCCACCCAGTCACCTGAAACAGCTTTCTTAACTTGTTTATCCTTCAGTCTGTCCTTCTGAAAAGAAATCTCAACGACCTCTCAATTAAAAAGGCTTCCAGTTTAAGTAGGGCTCACCAGCTGGTCCAAACTCTTACCACACCACAACATGCAGAGGTCTGTGAGTTGGAGCATAGTGCTGTTTTGACCCTTTTCCTCTGTAGCTCAGTGTCACAGGTGTAGCTCTGCTGCATTTTTATCCCCATGTCTTGAAAGCTCCTTTCCTTCCATCATCGATTCAGCAAAGTCATTCCTGGCCTCGCTAGCTGCTCCTTCTCTTCCTGTTTGATAGTCTGAGTGTCTCGGTACAGCTTGCTTTCCTGCTGAAAAATGACTACAACAAAAAAAAAATCGACTGCTGTGCTTGCAGAAACAAACCTGCAGGTTCCCCTTCTTAGAAAACACAAAATTAAACCGACGTCGTGCGGTCCAGAGTCTGTCTCTCCACTGTAGCTTCAGCTTTTACCTTTGTATCCACCTTTATCTGCCCTGCCTGAGCCTGGAATTCACAGAGCAGCAGTTCCAACACAGATTATGCTTGTTCTCCAGATAAAACCTTCATGCAACTCTAGCTACCAATGAGGGCTGGGGAAGGTGGTAGCTGCTCCACCCAGCACCCAAAACCCCAGCGAGAACCTTTGAGAAAAGCAGCAGCGTCCCCTTCCCGACGCGCGCACGCCAACGGGCAAGAAGACTTCTTTGAAGCTGCTGAACAGTTTGTTATTGTTTCAAGGTCCCAGCAACGATGATAGATAAATAATCCCTGTTTTCTAAACAATGTCTTTTGTTTCTTCCATTCCGATCCACGAGCGTCACTTCTTCATGCAGCACGGGC
Organism: Rhinopomastus cyanomelas; assembly: GCA_013400115.1. Taxonomy (NCBI): domain Eukaryota; kingdom Metazoa; phylum Chordata; class Aves; order Bucerotiformes; family Rhinopomastidae; genus Rhinopomastus; species Rhinopomastus cyanomelas. The sequence goes on along the minus strand of VXBP01002714.1, from coordinate 122,228 downwards.
CGAGCGCTGTACTGATTCCAGTGCCTCAGTTTTAGACCCAAATGGAGAGTTTTTGGTCTTTCTACTCCAGGCTTCTAAGCAGACAAACACTCCTGTAGCTCTGCTGCTGTTACTGCCTTTTGTGGGGCAGAAAGGTCTGGAGATTGAGTCTCCTTCTCTGAAGGTGGATTGGACTGGATGATCTTTCGAGGTCCCTTCCAATCCCTGAAGTTCTAGGTGATCTTGCTGTGGTGGGAGGTTTGGACTAGATGACCTTTTGAGGTCATTTCCATTCCCTAATGATTCTGTGATTTAGGTATTAATCTATTGGCTTGTTGATGGGCGCCCATTTGCCCCATGTCTCACTGGAAGCCACACACCTAGGATTTTCCATGCTGTCCACCCCCTTGCTTGTCTATCATCTGCCCACACTCTGCTAGCCAGACACAAACAGATGCCCGGGCTGACCCGTGATGGCTCTCTGGCATAGTCCTAGTGAACGGGCACAGGCAGATCTGGAAGGGGTTTGGTGTCAAGTGTGAGTGCATCCTGAAATTAGTACTGAGACCGTCATGTTTCTCTACCTCCAAACTTCCACCAAGCAACAGACCCTCAAGAGCCTTCAGACAAATCAGTTGTGGAATCAAAAATATAATGTGAAGATTATCATAGAATCACAGAATCATTCAGGTTGGAAAAGACCCCTGGGTTCATCAAGTCCAACCAGCAACCCTACGCTACAAGTTCACCCCAAAACTAGACCACCCAACACCGCATCTAAGCAACTTTTAAACTCATCCAGGGATGGGGACTCATCCACCACCCTGGGCAGCCCATTCCAGTGCCTGGACACTCTCTCCAGGAAGAATTTCTTCCTGATGTCCAGTCTGACCCTCCCCTGTTGAAGCTTGAAGCCCTTCCCTCTGCTTCTGTTGCTAGTTACCTGTGAGAAGAGCCCAGCACCAGCATCTCCACAGTGTCCTTTCAGATAGTTGTAGAGAGGGATGAGGTCTCTCCTCAGCTCCTCTTCCTCAAGCTGAACAGCCCCAACTCTCTCCATCTCTCCTCCTCACATTTATTCTCCAGGACCTTCCCCAGCTCTGTTGCCCTCCTCTGCACTCACTCCAGCTCCAAGAGCACCCAGGGCCCTCAGATCTCTTCTGCCAGCTGTTTCAGGGAAACTAAACTAACATTTACAATAAATTGAAGAGTGTGAAAGCTGCATTACAGACTTCACAAATTTCACCTGTGTTATCATCTGTGAGGTCAAAACGTGAACAGAAGGTGACATTTGGAGGCAACAGCTCTTTACTCCTTGACTGCTTTACAGGACTCAGGCTGAGATGATGAGATGGGAGCTGAGCCGGGGAGCAGGCAACCTGGGCTTGCATCTTAAGCAAAACTGAGGGAGGGAAGATACCCTAGACCCAGAGGCAGAGTGCTCCTGAATTCTGGATAAGGGAGGTGTCCTCATTCCTGTTTACTACCTCTCCTGCTGATCAGAGTGACCAGCTGTTCTCTCACCTGTTTATCCCACGAAGATGTTCACAGCCCAGGAAAGCCAGTTACTCAGGCTGCAACCTGCTGAAGAGCAAACCTGCTGCTGAAATCAACACAATGAGAAGCCTTATTGACACAGAGGGTTTTTATTATAACATTGACAGCCTGTTAAACCAACCTGACAGTCCAAGCACTTTCCCAAGGACTAACTCTTTGTCCTGCACTCAGCCAGTTCAGGGTACTGCAAGGTATTTATGCCATAGGGAGTGATCAGAGAGTGATGGGACGAGGGGCAGTGGGTGTCAGCTGGAACAGAGGAGGTTCCACATCAATATGAGAAGGAACTTCTTCCCAGTGAGGGTGACAGAGCACTGGAAGGGGCTGCCCAGGGGGGTTGAGGAGTCTCCTTCTCTGGAGACATTTCAAACCCACTTGGATGTGTTCCTGTGTGACTTGGTCTAGGTGATCCTGCTGTGGCAGGGGGATTGGACTGGATGATCTTTCAAGGTCCCTTCCAATCCCTAATGTTCTGTGATTCCCATTTTCTCTAAGGAGAGACCTCTGAAATCATATTTCTACTGTCTTTAGTTTTCAGCAATAATGATTCTATGATTCAAAACCACCTGGAATTCTTCTCTGTGGGATCCTCACTGATGAGTAAACACTGGCTTTTGAACAGCCCTCTTGTGGAGTGAGGAGCGTAGCTGGGAGCTGTTTCTCCAGCTGGTGACTGCTAGCAACTAGTACTTGTTGTGCTGCTGCTCCTTCTCGTTTGCTTTGCAGTCTTGGAATGGGTGGTGTAAGGGATTCATGAATTGCCCTGGTTCACAGAATCAGAGAACATTAGGGATTGGAAGGCACCTCAAAAGATCATCCAGTCCAATCCCCCTGCCAGAGAAGGATCCCCTAGACCAAGTTGCACAGGAACTTGTCCAGGTGGGTTTTAAACATCTCCAGAGGAGATTCCTCAACCCTCCCTGGGCAGCCCCTTCCAGCACTTCCCTCACTGTGAAGAAGTTCCTTCTCATATTGATGTGGAACCTCCTCTGTTCCAGCTGACACCCATTGCCCCTTATCCTATCATTAGGTGATGCTGAGAAGAGCCTGACTCCATCCTCCTGACACCCACCCTTTCTATACTGATTGATAAAAATAATGAGGTCACCCCTCAGTCTCCTTTTCTCCAAGCTCAAGAGACCCAGCTCCCTCAGCCTTTGCTCATCACGGAGATGCTCCACTCCCTTCATCATCTTTGTGGCTCTGCGCTGGATGCTCTCCAGCAGTTCTGTGTCCTCTTGAACTGCAGAGCCCAGAACTGGACACAATATTCCAGATGCAGTCTCACCAGGGCAGAGCAGATGGAACCTCTCTCCATCTACTACCCACCCCCCTTCTAATCCACCCCAGGATGAGTGAACACTTGAGGGGTCTCCCATGCACTCAGCACTTCTGTGCACACACACACGAACATCCACGTGCACACATACACACAGGCACCACTGGCTGTGTAACTTCTCATAACAAATGAGCCACTAAATTCAGCAGCAGGTGTGTTTTAATGCATCTTCCTCCTCCCTTCCCTCAGGGGGGTTCTGAAGCATGGGTTTAGGTGACCTATGTTCAAGTGATAGAACCAAGAAAACTGTGTCAACATGAGATTAAACAGGACCTTTGTCCTGCCTCTGACTCTGCTGAGGACAAATCCATGTCCCCTTCAACTCCGTGTTCTGCAAGTACTGAAAGACTCCTTGTGGCCTGGCAGCTCTGGGCAGCAGGAAATGTGTTGACAGGCACCCTTTGGTGCTGCTGTTCACAGTGCCCTTTGTCTTCTCCAGATGTTATTGTGATTCAAAACCAGCTCAGGCAGATGGAGTGAATCACAGAACGTTAGGGATTGGAAGGGACCTTGAAAGATCATCCAGTCCAATCCCCCTGCCACAGCAGGATCACCTAGATCAAGTCACAGAAGAACATGTCCAGGTGGGTTTAAAACATCCTCAGAGAAGGAGACTCCTCAACCCCCCTGGGCAGCCCCTTCCAGTGCTCTGTCACCCTCACTGGGAAGAAGTTCCTTCTGGTGTTTATATGGAACCTCCTCTGTTCCAGCTCACATCCACTGCCTCTTGTCCTACCACTAGATGCCACTGAGCAGAGCCTGGCTCCATCCTCCTGAATATTGGGAATAAATAATAACCAGCATAACGTCTGAGGGGTGACAGTTATGAAACCTCTTCCTTTTACAGAGGACCTTAGCATCCCCTTAGAACATCCTTTTACTGGCCAGGCTGAGCAGGGATTTGTTTTCCCAGCTAGGAAGGCAGCACCCTGCAGCACTTACACACAAGTTACTTGTGTCTGGTAACGTGCCTCCAGGCCAGCGGGGCTCTTGGATTCCCAGGACAGCTTCCCCATTGACACGGAGCTATGAAGTGGATTCCACGAGAGGGAGCCAGAAAACAAACAATCTTTCACGAAGCAGGCCAGTAACTCTACGGAATAAGTGGAGGGTGATGTGTCCGTGGTCAACCAGAAGAGGTGGCTGAGTTGCCATCGCAGCGAGGCTCCCACTATGATGGCTCTTTGTTGTATGGGAACATCAGGTCGTGCTTCAGGGCTTTGTAGAGGTTGACGAAGGATTCAGCCCAAGTGTCTTTCTGGTGCCCTTGGGACTGAGCAGCCCTGTAAGCTGTGTAGACCATGGTCAGCACTGTCCTTTCAAAGTCCTCTTTCTTGAGGACCCTCGGGTAGGAAGAGAGCCTGCTGCTCAGCCTGCGGATCTCTGTGATGCTCTTAGGGATGATCTCATTGCAGATGGTGTCAAACTCAGCAGCCTTTCTCAGGGAAGCGAGCTCCTCATCCTTGATGGAGATCCTCTGGCCTTTGTCGATGTCAAGCTCAGCTAAAAGAAACTGGCACAAAATCAGAACACAGAGAGCTGTTTATCTTCTCCAAGAGACTCCAGGCAGACTAAACATCAATAATGGCAGCACATTTCAAAGCCACAAAAGGCTTTGAACTCGAGCCTGTAGTTCAAGTGGAGGTAGAACTCTCACTGAACTGGCTAGAGGTGTAGCTGACCAGAAGGTCACCGTGTGAGTGTTGGGTGTGTGTGTGCAGCCCACCCAGGAGAAGTACAGGCAGGCTATGGGGAGAAGAGGAAAACATGGAAGAACTTCTGGGTCATGGGTTGCTGCTGGTGCCACATGGGGATTAGAGAAGTGGAGACAGCAGCACAGTTGGGGAAGACCTTCCACCCTGCTAGAAAGAGCAGTCGTAGCCCAGCTCCATGTGAGGGCACAGAAATGGCTTCCCAGTGCTTCTCCCCTGTTTGGACACCAATACCAGTTTCTCAGGGTGTGGGGTAGATGCATTTGGCTGATGCACCTTCTTCGGGTGGGTCATTTCCACTAGCTCACCCCACGACAGTGTTCCATACTGTCCCTTCCATCTGTGCTCTCTCTGCTGTGAAAGAAGGGACCTGAACCATTCTGAAGCACCACGGTCAAGCCCTTGGGGTTACTCTGCAAGGGCTGAGACTTGTGGCTTTGATGACTTGGACAAATAATTTGAGGCTAATTGTGCATCATGTTTTTAATATGGAACTAGCTCTAGTCAGCAAGCTAGAGCCCACTTTTGAGGCACTGCAGGCACCTTCTGATGGCTTCAGAGCTGGAGGAGCTCGTTTGCCATGCACTTGCCTCCTCTCTGGTGAATTAGCACACAGTTAGCGATGGGTTTGCTCCTGGAATGTGTAGAAGCAACATGAAGGCAGACACCCAGCACAGACAGTAACCCCAGTCTTGCTCAAGGTACCATCTGCTCCCATATACTGAACCTCATAAAGCAGGACCACATCTTCCAGTGAGTTTTGTAGCACTGGGTTGAGGAAGGCAGCTGAGGACCTCTTGAATCGCTGAGCAGCGGGGAAAAGCATAGCTGAAACACAGTAATGGGAAAACAGAGGTTGTTTAGGGTGATGACCACTGGAAAGAGGCAGCATTTGTCAGGGGCACATTTCAACAGCCTGTTGCAGAGGTTGACTCTGTCCAGGGTGATGGTTGTGTTCCCTGGATGTGTTTGAAAGACTCTTAGATGTCGTGTTGGGGAATCTGGTTTTGGGGTGACCTTGTAGAGTAGGGTTGCTGGTTGGGTTTGATGATCCCAAGAGTTTTTTTTCCAACCTGAATGAGTCCATGATTCTATGGAAAAGACTCTCCAGTATTCTTTCACCAGCATGATGACTTTGCCTTGCCCAGATGATGAGGTGGTGAGTTTGGGAAAGGTTGTGGGCTGCCTGCAGGTTCTGCTCTGCAGAGGTGTTTGCCTGGCTGAGCACTATCACCTGGGGCTACAACCATCTGCTGCTGGTGCTGCATCACTGTTCACCCATCCTGCTTGGAGCACTGCTGAGATACTCCATCTTTTCCCCACGACAATTCAAGAAGGCAACTGAGTGCACGTGAAGCAATTCAGATCTCAAACTCTAATTGCTGAGTAATTAAAACTTTTATTACTGGGCAATTCAAACTATAATTATTAAGCAGCTGGCAGAAACCCAGTCCATAATGATGGTGATTCATTCTGTATCTCTTTTAGGTGCCCTTTTGTGGAAACAGCTTCAAAGTATGGAGTACCCCTACATATGATAACCTTGAGATCACCTTGAGAAGAGCCTGGCTCCAAGCTCCAGTCTTCTCCAAGCTCAACAGACCCAGCTCCCTCAGCCTCTCCTCATCAGGCACGTGCTCCACTTCCTTCATACAGCTGAGTTTTGTCATCATAGGGAAGGGTTACTACTGGGTTTTGGGCTGTAGGTAAGGTGTAAGCACCGTGTAGGACACTGGAGCACACTGACCCCACAAACTAATCATTTATAGGAAGAGATTTGCATGACAAAGGCCACACAATAAGCAGGGACATCTTGTCCCCTTGTTTATTCTTCTAGGTGCTAGTCCCTGTCTTCTTTCAGTTCAGCAGAGGGTGGGTATTAAGGATGAAGCAGAATGCACACTGGTTGGCCAAGGCTGATCTCCTCAGACACACTGGTTTATAGCTCTGTTTAACTAATACAGGTGATACCCCAAGAACTAAAGCTCTAGGGAGACCACACTTGGAGTATCACCTTCAGTTCTGGGCTGCCCAGTTCAAGAGGGACAGAGATCTGCTTGAGAGAGTCCAACGGAGGGTCATGAGGATGATTAAGGGGCTGGAGCACCTGCCTTATGAGGACAGACTGAGAGACCTGGGGTCTTTTAGTCTGAAGAGGAGAAGTTTGTGAGGGGACTTCATCACTGTCTATAAATCCATGAGGGCTGAGTGTCAAGAAGAAAGAGACAATCCCTTTTCACTTGCATCTAGTGATAGGACAGGGGGCAATGGGTGTCAGCTGGAACACAGGAAGTTCCACCTCAACTTCTTTACTGTAGGGGTGACAAAGACCTGGAAGAGGCTGCCCAGGGAGGTTGCGGAGTCTCCTTCTCTGGAGACTTTCCAGACCCATCTGGATGCCTTCCTGTGTGACCTGCCCTAGGTTCTGTGGTCCTGCTTGAGCCGGGGTGTTGGACTCGATGACCCCTGTAGGTCCCTTCCAACCCCACATGATCTATGGATCTGTGTGTATTGAACCTCCTAGGTCCCAGTTTGTGCCCAGTGCCTCTTGCTGAGCGGTTGGCCTCGAAGGTGACCTTTTGCTGAAGAGCACCCCTGTGTTCCTTTGGAGGCCAACTGTGCACAGTGTTGCTCAGCTTTGCAGTTCACCTCAGCTGGACAACACTGAGCAGCCTGCACAGAAGTCACGGCTGACATAACGTGTTGGATGGATGGTCCAGGGCAAACGTCCAACAGCCTGCTCCCCAAACACACTTCCTGGCTGCAGAAGGACTGTCTTTCTAGGGAAACACAATCTCTTACGTTATCCTTAACGCTTAGCTACTCACCAGGCAGCCTTTATACAGACAGATCTCAACAGCTGGAAGCCCACAGACTTTCCCTGCTGTGACCATGAGAAGCGTAGCACCATGGCAAGGCAAAGCCCAGCCTGTGCAGCTGCCAGATCTGAATCTCCCTCTCAGCAGCAGTCTGTGCTCCAGGAGGATGCCCTCCATCCACAGCATGCAGCAGCCTTGCCCAAAGCTGAGTCAAGTGGCTGCTGTCTGCTTTCTGCGCTGCAGGGCTGCTTTCAGGGAGGGATGGGGCACAGGGAGAGACAGGGACCTGGGACAGAAAAGCAGGAAGGTTCTATAACTTGGCTTGGAGAAGAGGAGGGTGAGGGGTGACCTCAGTAATGTCTATAAATATGTGAAGGGTGGGTGTCAGGAGGATGGAGCCAGGCTCTGCTCAGTGGCATCTAATGAGAGGACAAGGGGCAGTGGGTGTGAGCTGGAACAGAGGAGGTTCCATATAAAAATGAGAAGGAACTTCTTCTCACTGAGGGTGACAGAGCTCTGGAAGGGGCTGCCCAGGGAGTTGTGGAGTTTCCTTCTCTGGAGATGTTTAAGACTCACCTGGATGTGTTCCTGTGCAACTGGATCTAGGTGATGCTGCTGTGTCAGGGGGATTGGGCTGGGTGATCTTTCAAGGTCCCTTCCAGTCCCTCATGATTCTATGATTCTAAGAAGACGTTGTGCACTTGGGTTTCCAGCACGAGCCTACAACATCACATCAGCCTTCCTCTCAAAAACCCAGCCCCATTCCTCCCAAAACCCATTGAGAAAACCTCTGAGATTTGAGCAACTTACTTTTCCTTTTCTTGGAAGCTTTTTTTTTTTTCAGTTGCCCACCTGGCTCCTCCTGACTGGAGAGACACTCAGTGATTCTGGAGCATGGCTCCTGGCTGGCGACTCATTTCCCTGTGGCTGGAGAGGAATTTCCAGAGGATGAGTGCTGTGCGTGCCGATCCCAGGGGAACTGGGAGCTGCCAAACCTAACGGGCAAATGGGGCCAGGAAAGGCCCCACATAGGCTTTTACCAGAGGAGAGGAATGTTTGTGGAAAATGGGGAGAGTGGAGCTTATTTAACTCTGCTTTTTGCCTCCTCTCATTCTTCTTAGTCTCAAGCCTAGCACTGAGCTCATCCTGCCACGAGCACCGAGCTAGCACCAAGAGGAGCCAAGTAGCTGCTGCAGCCTGGAGCATCTCAGGGGGATAGAAAGAGTTTCTGGCTGAGGATAAGTCACTGGGGAGGCAAGGGAGCCCCATGACTTGTGGTGCAGGCTCAGACTACTTTAATGTTAGCAAGTGTGCTGGGAGGGACAGAGCATCAGGCTGCCACAGGAGTCGCCAAGTAAAACAGGATTTGTGGGGAATGAGGGCTGGAGGGACCACACAGTCCTGCAGGATCCCTTCCTCTGATTCTCTCTCCTTACAGTGGGAGAGAGAGCCCCACAGATGACTGTCCCCTTGGACACTTGTGTCTGTGTGTCTTGCCAAAGAAGTTATTTTCATCTCTTGTATTTTCATGCTCTTGTGGCCAAGAGGGCCAGCAGCATCCTGGGGTGGATCAGAAGGGGGGTGGTTAGCAGATCAAGAGAGGTTCTCCTCCCCCTCTACTCCGCCCTGATGAGACCACATCTGGAGTGTTGTGTCCAGTTCTGGGTCCCTCAGCTCAAGAGGGATGTGGAGCTGCTGGAGGGAGTCCAGCGTAGAGCAACGAGGGTGATGAAGGGAGTGGAGCATCTCCCTGATGAGGAGAGGCTGAGGGAGCTGGGTCTCTTGAGCTTGGAAAAGAGGAGACTGAGGGGTGACCTCATTAATGTCTATAAATATGTGAAGGGTGGGTGTCAGGAGGATGGAGCCGGGCTCTGCTTAATGTCATCCAGTGATAGGATGAGGGGCAAAGGGTGTGAGCTGGAATACAGGAGATTCCACATCAATATCAGAAGGAACTTCCCAGTGAGGGTGACAGAGCACTGGAACAGGCTGCCCAGGGGGTTGTGGAGTCTCCTCCTCTGGAGAGGTTTAAAACCCACCTGGATGTGTTCCTGTGCAACTTGGTCTAGGTGGTCCTGCTGAGGCAGGGGGATTGGACTGGATGATCTTTTGAGGCTCCTTCCAACCCCTCATGTTCTGTGATTCTGAGATAAACTTTTGATTCTCTCCACCAGTTTATGACTGTATGAGCTGCAAGCTTTAGCAAACGTTTGGCTGCCTCCTGTGCTGAAAAGAGCCTCAGAATAACTTTGATCCTTCCTTGCTAACAGCACAACTGCTTTTGTAGAGCACAACATCCACCTGTGAACTCAACTGAGACGTGGAGGCTTCTCCACTCTCTCTCTTCCCGCTGGTCTCATCACAGCTAAGCATCTTTGCCTCAGAAGAGATTAGCAGAGTTGATTTTCTTAAGCATCCCTTGTAAGTCTTTCAGTTTCAGGTATTAAATCCATTAAGTCTGCCCCTGAAGGAGCATTTGGGTTATCAGGATGTGGTAGAAAGGGTTTTGATTACAGCTGCACGCTGCCCTGTTTGATGTTTATCCTACAGAGATTCAACAGGTTCAGAGACTGTCACACTCCAGCTACCTTGGGCAAAACAAAGCAGCTTTCCCAGGTGCTGATAACTGATCCCCTTCAGACCCTTCTTCAGCCCTGTCCCTGCTCTTCCTCTTCGTCCCAGACTAGCACTATGGCTGATGCCCGAGACATCTGCCACAAGGAACACGAGGACCACACAGCAAAGCACAGGTCAGAGATGTCACAGCCAGAATCACAGAGTCACAGGAATTGGAAGGGACCTTGAAAGATCATCCAGTCCAATCCCCCTGCCACAGCAGGACCACCTAGATCAAACTGCGCGGGAACATGGCCAGGCAGGTGTTATCCAGCTAGTGACAGCTGCATGATGGGGGTTTGGGTTTGGGAGGTTAGTTGTTGTTGAAGAACAGGATTTGTTCCTTGGCTTCTCCAGCCAAAATACCTCCTTAGGTCTGGAATTCTTATTTGGCACCTCAGAGAGTAAAGCAATGTCACATCTACCGTTGCACGGGGTGGCAGAGAGCTAACATCCCCGTTTCTCCTTAGGCAGGTGCCTCACACAATCTGAGGGGGTAACACCATACAGCTGAGCCTAGAAGAGCCTCGAGGGAACCTGGGATGATGACAAGCAGATTATTTCACCAGCACTCAGGATCTTTTCTTCATTACTCTGAACATGTCCATCCTAGGGACCGAGCTGTGCCGGTGGTTCCTAAACCAACATCCCCACCTAGACCTAGGCAGGCTGAGGAGAGTGGGAGATGTTTCATGTGAATGGCTGAGTGGAAAGAAAACACACAAAAGGCTGCTGTTTCCCTGCCAGAAATGCTCTGCTTTTCCATTCATTGGTGCTTGCAAAAGCAAATGGAAAAGGGAGGTGGCGGTCTGGAGTCCTCGCGCGTCAGTCGGCACAAGTACGTTCATCTCTCCTCCAGTCTGAGGAGCCAGTCTTTAACTACTTGGTTACAAGGGCTGGGCGTCCAGTGCTGCCCCAGTGCCCCCAGTGTAAAAAACACCAGGTGAAAGCTTCTTGCTTCATCCAATATTGACTGTTCACTTCTATGGCAGCAACAACTGTGGTAACTACAGCAGGAGCCGTTGTCCTACAGCTCAGTGAACAGTCGGGGCTACCCGTCAGCAAGGAGATGCCATGCATAGCTGTCTTTCATTTCCACCACACCAGATGCTCATCTGTCTTTGCTTTTCCATTGCAAAACTCGGAGCAGGGGTTGTATAAGACTTCAAGGACGGAGGTTCAACGCAGCCAAGAGTCAGCCATCGCTTGTGGAGGGAGGGTGCAGAAGGGTGTGTCGTGCCTCGGTGCTCAAACTGCCTCCTACGTTTCTGAGCAATTAAAAAATTAGGGTGGTGCTTTGACCCTCTAGGTGCTGCAGATTGGGATGGGATTAGTTGGGCTGACACAGTTTAGGGGAGCGGAGGTTCTCTGAAGTCACTGTTGTTGGAGAAGAGAAGCCTCTGGAATGTATTTGGAGCTAAACAGTCCCAGGAGCTGTGGAGCAGAAATCTGGTTTCTGCAGAAGACTGTAGACAATAGAGAACAGGACTTATCACAAGGGGCTGGGACGGACCTTCTCTTCCTGCTGAACTCTCCAAAAACAATCTCCAGAGCTCCCAGACTGAAAACCATCTGCTTTCCCAAAAGACACAACAGAGCGCTTGGAGTTTTGTGTAAATATTGATTGTGATTAAAATTTGATTGGAAGAGTTGCCCAGGTCCTTGTTAGAGTCGTCTTATTTAATCACAGAATCACAGGACATCAGGGATTGGAAGGGACCTCAAAAGATCATCCAGTCCAATCCCCCTGCCACAGCAGGATCACCTAGACCCAGTCACACAGGAACATATCCAGGTGGGTTTAAACATCTCCAGAGAAGGAGACTCCACAGCCCCCCTGGGCAGCCCCTGCCAGGGCTCTGTCACCCTCACTAGGAAGAAGTTCCCTCTCATACTGATGTGGAACCTCCTCTGTTCCAGCTCACACCCACTGCCCCCTACCACTAGATGACCCTGAGCAGATCCTGTCTCCATCCTCCTGACACCGACCCTTCAGATCAAGTGTGTTAGCAGAAGCGAAGAACCTTCTTAAATCCCACAGGGATTGTTCCCCAGAAATGAACCCCTTGTTTTTTCCCCCCATTTCTTGTGTAAGGTCACTCATTCATCCCAAAGGTTTTTGTGGAAGTAAATCTACAGTTCCTCACCTTTTTAAACGAGTGATCTCTGAAAAGACAAACCCTGAGCTGCAAAGGTCATGGATTCTATGAGGATAATTGGTGCCATTTCCTCTGTTCTGCTGTAGGAGGAAAATAAGGTTGATGGAGGTGCTCATCCCGAACCATCCGAGAGGCTGAATCATCGAATCACAGAATCATTCACGTTGGAAAAGACTCTTGGGACCATCCAGTCCAACCATCAACCCTACTCCACAAGGTCACCCCTAAACCAGATCCTCCAACACTACATCTAAGTGACTTTGAAACACATCCAGGGATGGGGACTCACCCACCACCCTGGGCAGCCCATTCCAGTGACTGACCAAGAGAGACATGAGAGATTGCCCTGGGGAGGGGGCATCTGAATCACAGAACCACAGAATCATAGGACATTAGGGTTTGGAAGGGACCTTGAAGGATCATCCAGTCCAATCCCCCTGTCAGCAGGATCACCTAGACCAATGGACGTGTCCAGGTGGGTTTTAAACATCTCCAGAGAAGGAGACTCCACAACTCCCCTGGGCAGCCCCTTCCAGGACTCTGTCACCCTCACTGGGAAGAAGAATGTTTGAGTTTTTAACAGACTGGGATTCCTTTAAATACCTGTGAATTCCAACCCCAGAACCCAAGAAACCTTCTGGGAGGTGTTTCCTTCCCCCACTTCCAGCAGCTACTGTCCCCACGCCGAACGCCAGGGGAGACATTAAAGCAGAGAAAGCAAAAGACATCATCACCACTGGCTCTCCAGCAAGCATTTCCAACAGCCCCCACAACTTCACAAACACAAATACGATCCGATTAGATGTTCTCACGTTGGCAGAAGGCTGGTAGCCCTGCAGGTGGCCCTCTCTGTGTTGTATGTGCTGGCGAGTCACCAGAGGGCTGCGGGCTCTCCTGGGCACCTTGCACAACCCAGGCACTGCCGTGCTGGCTGCTACCAGCTGCCTGCTGGAGTAGGAGGTTGCAGCACCTCTGACTCACAGGCTTTCATGCCCTGGAATCTTTGGTGGTGCAGGAGAAGAAGGGGGAAGAAGAGAGAAACTTTATAAAGCAAGACAAGACTGTAGTTTAATTTCCTGGGTTATTTTTTATATATAAATATATATATATATGTGAGCCTGCTCTGGCACGGGGATTGGACTGGATGATCTTTGGAGGTCCCTTCCAATCCCTGATGAGTCTATGATTCTATAGATAAAATATATATATTATATATATATAAATACATGCTTATATATCTATTCTTTATATAAAATATATAAAATATATATAAATACATGTTTATATATATACTATATATAAAAATATAAAAAAATATATAAAAGTACATTATATATATTTAAATATATCTATAATATAAAATGGTGCGTGTTTATATATATGTACAGATATATGTCATATAAGTATGTGTTTATATATATTTACTCACATATGTGCACGAATGCCTATTTCTATATAACTTTATCTATATCTCTTTATATATATCCATATTATAATAAAATACAACCCATAATTTTACCTCTGCACCTCTTTTCACACCAGTACATGGAACTCTTTAGCTGATCCCCTGTTTAATGGAGAAAAAGCTCTCCAGCCAGGGGAGGGACCATGTCTCTGTCTAGTCACAAACCTGCCTGTGTAAGGGAGCATCGTTTCAGACCCACTCTACCAGCTCCAAGTTGTCTCTGCGATAGTGTCTCGTGTACAGGTCTTACCTCTGCTCCATCTGTGGGTCGCAGCGGCGTGAGCGCTGTAGTAGAACAGCAGCAGCAGCAGCGTCTTCCAAAGCATCTTTCTCTTTAGAAGGAGTTTGTTTGGTGTGTATCAGCTTCTCAATTTCCTCAGTCCTTTCTTTTCAGGAACAGATAAGTGGCTTTTCTTCTCCACCCCCCCCCCAAAGGAGAACCTGTCTGGTCTTCTGAGTGCAGCTGAAGTCAGCGCGCAGCGCGTCTCCCAAACCAAGTCTCCTCGGGATCAGGAAACCTACTTTCACAGACAGACTTTGTTTTTATCCACATCTGGAATGACTCATGGTGCATGTGAGTTTGCTGGCAGCTGGGTGAATAAATATCATTACATTTTTGTAGCTGAGTTTCATTTGTTATATGGGCCAGTTGGAATTTATTTTTATCCAATAAACAGCCACAAGGAACTTCATCAAAGGACACCCTCGGATCCTACCGGCTCTGTAGCTACTTGTCCCTAACACAGGGGGCCACATGCTAACTATGTCCAAGGGGAAAGCCTCCTCTGGGATCACAGGACATTGGGGATCAGAAGGGACCTCCAAAGATCATCCAGCCCAATCCCCCTGCCACAGCAGGACCACCTAGACCAAGTCACACAGGAACATCTCCATGATGTACAGCTGCCCTTGAACGCTCAAGTCAGGGAGTGGGGCATGTGCTGTGCAAGAACATTTTGCTGCTGTGATTCATATAATCACTCTTCTATGAAGAGTCTAAGAGTGCTGCTCTTAGACTTCAGTTCTACAAGCCTCTTCATCTCTTTGGCCAGTGCAGGAGCAAGAGAAGGAGACTCCACAACCCCCCAGGCAGCCCCTTCCAGTGATCTGTCACCTTCACTGGGAAGAAGTTCCTTCTCAGATTGATGTAGAACCTCCCCTGTTCAAGCTCACACCCGTTGCCCCTTGTCCTGTCACTGGATGCCACTGAGAAGAGTCTGACTCCATCCTCCTGACACCTGCTCTTTCCATAGTGAGGTGAGGGATGACAGAGCAGTCTCCTTCTCTGGAGATGTTTAAAACCTGCCTGACCATGTTCCTGTGTGACTTCATCTGGGTGATCCTGCTGTGGCAGGGGGATTGGACTGGATGATCTTTCAAGATCCCTTCCAATCCCTGACGTTCTGTGACTTTTATTCTCTTTTTTCTATAGGTCAGTAGAATCACAGAACATTAGGGATTGGAAGGGACCTCAAACGATCATCTAGTCCAATCCCCCTGCTAGAGCAGGACCAGCTAGACCAAGTCACACAGGAGCATATCCAGGCAGGTCTTAAATGTCTGCAGAGAAGCCAGGAGCAGATCCACAGACATCCATGAATTCGTGCTGGTGTGAAGCTGTCACATAAGAAAGGAGCCTTCAGCTCAGGAAGAGTAAGGAGAAGAATTAAGGGACAGGACCAAGAGCTGGAATGACAGAGGGCACCGTGGCTCAGGATTAACGAGCCCTGGCAGCAAGGCATGGAGAAAGCCTGCTCAGCTCCTGCAAGCCTCATGCCAACATCTGGCCTTAGCTTCAGTCTCCTCATTATTCTCTGTCCCAGCTCCACCAGCTGAAAAGGAAGCAGAAGGGTCAAATGAGGTTGTCTTGCTCGCAGCGGTTCCACTGCTTTTCCTACACGTACAGATTTTCCTCTGCTCAGACTGCCTCAGGTCACTCCCACATGAACAGCTCATGAACATAAGGCAGCATTTTACATGCCAAGGAGAAGACAAAAGGTATCATTCAGGCAAAGGGTGGCTCTCACTATTTACCTTCTCGTTACCATAACGCACCGGGGATGTGTCTGAACACAAGGCTAAAGCTACCAGGGTGATCACCAACATGGATCTGCCTGGCAGTTAGGCATCTTGACTCAAATAGCTTTACTTTCCCTAGAGATGGAGAGAAGACAGAGATGCTGCAAAAGGATGACTCTTCCTGCTTAGCTCGGTCACTCCGGTCGTTCTCCAGAGAAGGTGGACCAGCCATCAGCATGGCCAACTCCGAGGTGGTGCCCATCACAATGGTTTGCATCAAAACATGCGAGCCGCACCACAGCAAGGGGGTAAGGTGGTGTAACGGCTACTGGGAAGGCTTTGACTGGTTGTGAGGGCTCGAGGAATCACACTTTAATCTAGTCAACCACCTCAGGGAAAGCAAGAAAGCACAGTGGGTATAGGTGACACTGATAACTGCCTCAGTCTACCTTGTCATGACATCTTGGTGTTAGGGTGGGCTGTGAGCAAGATGGTTCCAAGTCGTGTAGAAAGAGAAGAAACAGCACTCGGGTTGGGAGCTGGGGGCTTGAGAAATCAAAGAAAATGGCTACAAGACCATAGTCCTGTACAGTCCCACGGACTACAGTGCCGTGGGGTAACAAAGGAAGACCTTCCCAGTGGTGTTTCAGTGGGGGCAGAAGCTCTTTGGAGGTTCTACATCATTTCATTGCTTACATCTAAAGAAGTAACAGGTGATAAGAGAGGATGAATGAGGCCAGACTGTGAGGGACATCTCCCCCTCCAAACCAGAACTAAAATCCCTGGAAGACCCTTGCAAGATGGCCCTGCCTCCTGGCTCTCTCCTAGCTGCCAGTACCAGGACACTTCTGCTCATTCCTTGTCACTGCTTCCTACATCCAGACTAGAAAGGGGAAGGAATAAAATATGAACTCGGTTCCCTCACCTTCCCCTCAACCTCCAGCCTCTGGAGCAGATACTCTAGGAGCATCGGAAAGAGGCAGGAGAGCTGTGTGATGAGACTGGCACATGGATCCAAGGAATACGATGGCAGGGAATGACCCCATTAATGTCTATAAATATGGGAAGGGTGGGTGTCAGGAGGATGGAGCCAGGCTCTGCTCATTGGCATCTTGTGATAGGACAAGGGGCAATGGGTGTCAGCTGGAACAGAGGAGCTTCCACATCAATATGAGAAGGACCTTCTTCACAGTGAGGGTGACAGAGCCCTGGAAGGGGCTGCCAGAGGGGTTGTGGAGTCTCCTTCACTGGAGATGTTTAAGACCCACGTGGAGATGTTCCTGTGTGACTGGATCTAGGTGGTCCTGCTGTGTCAGGGGGATTGGACTTTATGACCTTTTGAGGTCCCTTCCAATCCCTAATGATTCTATGATTGCTTACTGATCTCTTTTCTTTTCCAGCCCCTGTAGATGTTGCTCTGAAGCTCCATTATACATGATTTTTTTAAATTATGACTTATTTCTGCTTAATCTGAATCTGGCTCCAGAATCCACGCTGGGAGCCTTTTCCTTACCTGAGCTCCTCTTCCTCTCCGAGGTTCAGTGCCCCACGGTGCAGTCTTCAGACTTCCCAGCTCGGGCTGCCTCTCTGTGTGTGCAGAACTCTAGGGCAAATCTGACTTCACAGCTCTGAGCAATACACTTACATCTACTTTCTTACAGGAAATGAGCTGAAAATAGAGCAGGTTTATGTAAAATAGAGATTTTCCTTCCCTGTGGCATCTCGAGGAGTGATCACGTCTCTTTCTCCTGTGGAGCTGGAGATCTTCTCTCCCACGGACGTGGACACGCGGAGAGTCATATCCTCCCTGTTAAAAAGCCCTCTGGATGAAGCCAGGGAATAAATCTTTCGAGCACGCTCAGGGCACTTGCACTGTGCAGCTTCCACTCGTCTCATGACTAGAATTTATCGGGTAGTTGCTCAGTTTCTGCTCCGGGCAGTTTCCTGCCTGTGCTGGAGGGCTGAGCTGCTGCGACGCTAACGACTGCCGACGCCAGGCAGAAGTGCTCACTCCTTATAAATATTAAATGCTCCTCGATTGCTTTGGAGGCATCAGGCAGAGGAGATTTATGGTGAGGAATGAATCCTGAAGATGTGTCTGTTAGGAGAGGGTGCTGGACCGCTGAAACTGGGAGGCTGACAGCTTTTCTATTTCATTTCACAGGATCAGAGAACATCAGGGACTGGGAGGGACCTGGAAAGATCATCCAGTCCAATCCTCCTGCCAGAGCAGGATCACCCAGACCAAGTCACACAGGAACACGTCCAGGTGGGTTTTAAACATCTCCAGAGAAGGAGACTCCACAACTCCCCTGGGCAGCCCCTTCCAGGACTCTGTCACCCTCACCATGAAGAAGTTCCTTCTCATGTTTATATGGAGCCTCCTATGTTCCTGCTGACATCCGTTGCCCCTTGTCCTATCACGAGATGCCACTGAGAAGAGCCTGGCTCCTGTGACGCTGTCGGTGAGTGTCTGTGCACCCTGCCACTCCCACACCTTTAAAGAAACCTGCAAACATGACAGGAAGGGAAAAAGCAGGTGAAGACCAAACAGGGAGGCTTCCAACTGCCTTTTTGTGGTCCTTGCACGGTGGGAGCAGAGAGGTGGCAGTGGTGCTCCGAAGGTGTCCTTCCTTCTTTCCTTCCCATCAGAGACTCTGTGAAAGGCCAGTTTCAGCAGGCTGGAAATTTAGAAATTCCCATGAGATGTTCTGGAGTGACCAGTACTTGAGGTGAGGGGCCTCTTCAGCAGCAAACTGCATGAAATGACTGAAAACCTGAAAAGATACTAGAAGGGAAAACTAGGTGGTGGGTGATCCAAGACGGGCAGCCTGTGCATCTTCCAAGAGAAATCATCTCTCTTCCCCTGGAGACCACCAGCTGACGTTGCTGGTCAAGCTTTGGCTTTCACAAGCCTCTGCCAAGCCCAAGGCAGAGCTCCTTCCCACCTGCTCTGATGCCTCAGCCCTCATGAGTCCTCGTCTGGATGCCCCTACATCCTACCACCAACGTCGTGGGTCAGAGACCCCACCTGTCTTCTAACCAAGAGCCTTTAGCCAAAGGGCCAGACACAAAGGGAGGGTTTAACCAACCCACGGATGGATCTGTGGGTGGTGGAACAACCTACTTGGTTTGGGAGAAAAGGCCACAAGACATTTCAACTCACTGTCCCCACCACACATCAGACCAAACAACCCCCCCAAGATACAGACACACAGAGTCTCGTCACTGCTTCTACACTGAACTGAGGCTGCAGCTCCCTGCAGCAACATCCCTGCTGCTAAGAACAGCAGCAGCCAGCATGAACCTCACACAGCTGTGCAGGGCAAAGGAGTCACTAACTGGAAGGGACTTTGTGGCAGCTTTCAGCTGTCCCTCTGCCCCAGAGCTCCTTTGCTGCCTTGATCTGTTGCCTCAGTTGGAATTCACAAGAGCACTTGGTGCTGGGCTGATGCTTTGCAGGTCTCCACTTAAACCACCAACATTTAAATTCTGCCCATGCAGCTTTGCAGATATTTGAATTCCTTTTGTGCCTGAGCTTCCCCTCGGAGATTTCTTCAAGGCTCCTATCACTCCATCTACCCTGAAAACACTGAACTGTTCGCACCTTCCTTCACCTTCCAGGGAAAATATTCACAGTGGTGGAACAATTTGGGCTCCAAGATCATCAAGTCCTACATTAACCCAGGACTGTCAGGTCACAACTAAGTCATGTCCCTTGGCACCACATCGAGTCTGCTTTCAAATACCTCCAGGGATTGTGACTCCATCACTTCCCTGGGCAGCCTGCTCCAAAGCTTTACGACCCTTTCAGTGAATAATTCCATCCTAATATCCAACATAAATCTCCCCTGGCACAACCCAAGGCCATCTTCTCAGTGTCATCTAGTGATAGGACAAGGGGCAGTGGGTGTGAGCTGGAACACAGGAGGTTCCACGTCAGTCTGAGAAGGAACTTCTTCCCAGTGAGGGTGACAGAGCCCTGGAAGGGGCTGCCCAGGGGGGTTGTGGAGTCTCCTTCTCTGGAGATGTTTAAAACCCACCTGGATGTGTTCCTGTGTGACTTGGTCTAGGTGATCCTGCTGTCCGGGGGGATTGGACTGGATGGTCTCTTGAGGTCCCTTCCAATCCCCAACGGTTCTGTGATGCAAATCACCAAAGCTCCACCTCCCTTGGGCACTTAGTGCTGGCTGATGCCAGCTCACAAGCAGGTGCTCTTTGCTGGGTAAAGCAGCACAAGCCTCGGGGAAAATGAAATTCTTCAAAGGTTTCATCAGCTCTGCAGTTCTGCAACCTGTTGGCCGCCAGCGCAAGCTCCGGTGGCAAGCAGCCAGGGCAAACACCTCGGCCACCGCTTGCCGTTGAGCAACAGAAAATGCTGTTAGCAGTGCTACTGTAGGAGGAGGAGGTCTGACACGAAGCAGACGAGATGTTTCTGCCACAAATCACTGCTAATATCAGAAAGGAAGGCCAGCTATGCAGAGAATTTCCTGCTTTTCAGCTCAGAAAGGCAATAACAGCGGCAGTGAACAGGCAGAGGCGGAGCTTGATTGTTAAATCCTCAGAAGACTGGAAAAGAAAAGGTCTCTTCAGTGACTGCAGCTATCAAACGCTAAATCCAAAATGAAACCAGAGCTGGACAGGACAGAACCTGCAGGGTTCAGTGGAATGTGGACTAGTGATGCTCCTGGGATGCTCGNGGGTCCCTTCCAATCCCTAATGCTCTGTGACTCTGTGAAAGAGATGCCTGATGTATGTCTGACACCTTGAATCCACTGAGAACGTGCAGACCTTCACAGATGCAAGAGTGACTCTTCCATGCTACCAGCCAAGGGCTGTCTGACCTTCGGAGAAGCAATTAATCATCTTCTGAAGCAGAAAAGCTTTTAAGTACGAGGACAACATGGTGGCAGAGATCTTCAAGAGCAATTCAGGTTCTTTAGGTGTCAAGTCAACCCACCGTACGGTGCCTCCGACTGCCTCGAACCACAAGGACAAAAGGAGAGAGAAAGGGCTTTTGGCTTCATTTTATTCACACAGACTCATCTCCAAATCACTGAATCACAGAGCATTAGGGGTTGGAAGGGACCTTGAAAGTTCATCCAGTCCAATCCCCTGCCAGAGCAGGGTCACCTAGACCAAGCTGCACAAGAACCAGGTGGGTGCCTTGACCAACACTTATTTTAGGGGGCAAAAATCCAACCAGATGAAAATCAAGGCACCTGTTTCAGCAACGGGACAGTGTGAGGACACAAGAGTGGCAGCAGCTTCTCACTTCTCCAGGCTCCTTTGTGTGAAACAGTGATTTGATCACAGTGATAAGAGCTGAGACACAGTTCTACTGACAGCACAGAGAACAGCGCTCAGCTTGGAGAGGAAAAGGAGGTCAGAACCAATTAAATCTCCTAGACAAGGGAACGATCGATGCCCTGAACGCATGAAGCACTGGGTGATGTGTCCAAGCCACACTTTTGTTCAAGACAGACTTTCCCTACCTGTGAATGAGGGTTTTTCTTGATAAACAACTGGAACTTTAATAGCATCTTCAAGCCCTAGACTGTCTCTTAGGCTTCAGGAGGAGAGACAGCTCATTGATTTAACAACTCAAGCTTATAGCTAAAAGCTGTCCAGGCTGGCAGATTCATTCAGGAATAAAAGAGCAAAGGTGAGTGCAGACCATGGGTAATGAGCTGGATCCAAAGCTGCTCTCACAGCTGCTTCAAACCTTTGCAGCTTTCAAAACTCTTTCTTCCCATCTGTGATCCCTCCCTGCTCAGGCTGGTGGGGTGTCACAGAATCACAGAACATTGGGGGTTGGGAGGGACCTCGAAAGATCAGAGAATCATTAGGGATTGGAAGGGACCTTGAAAGGTCATAGAGAATCATAGAACCATAGAATCATTAGGGATTGGAAGGGACCTCAAAAGATCATCCAGTCCAATCCCCTGCCACAGCTGGATCACCTAGACCAAGTCACAGAGGAACACAATAATAGAATCATTAGGGATTGGAAGGGACCTCAAAAGATCATCTAGCCCAATCCCCCTGCCAGAGCAGCATCCTCTCACCTTGTGTGTTTACAAGTGGCAGGACAAGGGCAAATGCAGAGGTTCCAGCTGTGCTGGAGGAGATGCCTGTTACTGCTGTTCGCCCTCCTCCCCAGCAGGCTGCAGCTTCCCAGCGACGCGTTGCTTGACAACTCAGAACACCACAGCTTGCTGATGAAACTGGCCTTTGTAGAACTGTCCTCACCAGTGCCAGTTTCCTAAAATACAAAAGAAAAGCAAGCAAACAAATTGTGTGAGTGAATAACAGCCACACAACCCAGTGTTCCCCCTCCAGAAAAATAATGGATGCACAGAGCAGCCGATTCCCTTGTCGGAGAGGTCCACAACCTCCTAAGTTAATGTATATTCCAGTTAACAGGAATTGTGATGGTTGGCAGCAGGCCCACATTTAGCTCAGGACCAGCACAAGGGAGGCATTCAGAAGCAGCTCACGTCCAAGGGCAGGAGAAATGAGCTGCCAGTGGCTTCAGTTATGTTGCCTCAGGGGAAAAATCTCACTTGTGGTGCTGCTGCCTCTTGTGTTTTGCTTCCAGAACAGGCTGCCTCTCTTGTGCCTCGCACCCTCAACCCCCCAAAAGCAACAGCATAATCAAAGAATCATGGAATCCTTAGGGGTTGGAAGGGACCTTGAAAGATCATCTAGTCCAATCCCCCTGCCACAGCAGGATCACCCAGACCAAGTCACACAGGAACACATCCAGGTGGGTTTTAAACTTCTCCAGAGAAGGAGACTCCACAACCCCCCTGGGCAGCCCCTTCCAGGGCTC
Source organism: Rhinopomastus cyanomelas (assembly GCA_013400115.1). Taxonomy (NCBI): domain Eukaryota; kingdom Metazoa; phylum Chordata; class Aves; order Bucerotiformes; family Rhinopomastidae; genus Rhinopomastus; species Rhinopomastus cyanomelas. The sequence goes on along the minus strand of VXBP01002714.1, from coordinate 99,728 downwards.
TGTCACACTCACTGGGAAGAAGTTCCTTCTCACATTGATGTGGAACCTCCTCTGTTCCAGCTCACACCCACTGCCCCTTGTCCTATCACTAGATGCCACTGAGCAGATCCTGGCTCCATCCTCCTGACACCCACCCTTCACATCTTTAGAGACACTAATGAGGCCACCCCTCAGATGACTCGGTGCACGGGTGGCAACACAAGCCCATCACATCTCTTCTTGCTGAGAAGGGTGTGGGCTGGCGTCTTCCCGAAGCGCTCTCCCTTTCTTCCTTCTTTAGCTTGGCACAAGCGTTCGAACGAACGTGTAATGGAAAAAACAGCAAACCCTCAAGTCTTTCTCATCTTGTTCCTGGAGGAGCTGTACGTGTGAGCGCATACGCGTACGGAGCGAGCGGGAGAGTGCTGCTCAGAGCAGCTCCCCGGTGAGGGGGACGGCAGTACAGACCCCCCTGCACTGCAGAGGCTCTGATGTTTGCACTTGTCACTCACTGGAGGCTGAGTCAGCTGCTTCTTGCATCCTGGGTTGGGCTGTGTAGAGACAAGAGACCAAGAGACCAGTCTAATTAGCTGGACTTGCAGAAACCTCCAATGGAGTAGCGGTACTGGCCGCACCGAGAGAGACCTGGCTTGTGTCTGGAAGCTGAACAATTCCCAGTTGCTGAATTGCTTTGATTCAACGGGGCTTCAACGGGGCTTCAACGGTTACCAGTGTTCCAGACTGGTTCTGTCATAAACAACAGTGAAAACTGTAGTGGAATCCTGTGTGACCCCATAGACTGACCCCATAGATTGACCTTGGCTTAAACAAGAGAATCACAGAACATTAGGGATTGGAAGGGACCTCAAAAGGTCATCCAGTCCAATCCCTCTGCCACAGCAGGACCACTGAGACTGGAAACTGAAATGTTCAATAAGTTGTTTCTCTTGGAAACCACTACCCTTCATCCTATCGCTCAGTGAGGGTGACAGAGCACTGGAAGGGGCTGCCCAGGGGGGTTGTGGAGTCTCCTTCTCTGATGGCATTTAAAACCCACCTGGACATGTTCCTGTGTGACTTGACCTAGGGGATCCTGCTGTGGTGAGGGGATTAGACTGGATGATCTTTCGAGGTCCCTCCCAACGTTCTTTGACTCTGTGACTACACTCCCTGACGGTCCTCAAAAAGAGGTGATAGCTGGGAAGGGTGAACTGGGAAGGCCAGAGTTGGCCAGACCAGTGACCACGTTACATGGTGCTAATCTCTCTAAATCCTGAAACAATGCTCTTGCATTTAGACACTAATCTCCTTAACAGGGGATTATTCTCTGTCACATTTCCCCTTCCAAGCGTGGGGTTTTCACATGACTACAGAAGCATCCCTCCTGCCTGCAGCATACGATTACCGGTCTAAACCACAGCAAGACGAGAGACCTCACTTGCTCTGCTCCTCAAGAGGCAGTATTAACAGGAGTAAATGACCCCTGCCCCAAGAGCCTGTCCAAACCTGTGCCAGTGACTGTGCTGCCAGCCACACAGGACAGTAGCACAGCCCTACCAGGAGAGCACGCAGGGGGGTCTCCATCTGTTTCCCCATGGAACCAAAAACCTCTCTACCAAGCACAGATTAGGGCAGAAATGAATGTATGACCTTTACATCTGCTCCCTCTTAAAAATAAGCAAAGAGAACCCCCTAACCCACACACATTTCCCAGCCACCTACCTTGTGAGCACCCCAGGAGAAGTCGTTGCTCCTTTCTTCATCGCACCTCCTCAACAACTGCAAGAACAACCGACCAGCTTCCCCTCTGGAACAGCTGCTCATCACCAAGCCTGTGGTTCTCTAAATAATGTGAAACACCTGAGCTCTCTAAGGCAGGTGCTTCTCACTCTACCTACCTGCTGGCTTCAAGACGACTGAGAGCAGATACTGAAGAGGTCCTTAGGTGGGTATCGGCTTAAGAACTGCTCTAGTTAGTGTTATAAGAAATGAGAAAGTCATGAAGAAAACTTTTAATGAGCTTTCCAACCACGTCAGGTTCTCAGCATCACCAAGCCACGATGAGCTAAATAACTTTGCCCCCTGAGGAACTAATAAAAAACCCAATCAATAATTAACTGTAAACTCAATGAAAATACACTTGTGAATACGGGCAGAAATAAACCCTGACGGTGAGGGCTGCTCTGGAGTCTCCAGCATCAGAAGGACACTGAGGTCTTGGAATGTGTCCAGAGGAGAGCAACTCAAATGAGCAGCTCCCCTCTGAGGACAGGCTGAGCACGTTGGGGTTGTTCAGCCTGGAGAAGAGGAGGCTCCCAGGTGACCTCCTAGCAGCTTTCCCATCTCTGAAGTGGGCTACAAGAAAGCTGTGGGAGGGCTTTTGACATGAGGGGTAGTGAGGGAAGGGGTTCCAGACTTGAAGAGGGGAGATGGAGGTTGGCCATGAGGGACATGGGCCCCGAGCTTGTTTCCTTTACAGAGGGGAGGAAGTGCAGTGAACATCTCACTGGTCACACAAGCAGTATCTGTCAAGACTACACTCTCAAGACAGTCTGGATTTCTCCAGCCAAAAAACACACCACAGTCTGTTCTTCCAGACGACAGGTTTGCAGGACAGAGACAGAAGGCTGCCTGCGCGATCCATCCATGGCACAGCCCAGCACCAGCCTGGTCCCAGCTCGCAAAGCAGCTGCTGTCACCGGCACAAGGCAGTGAAAGTGGCTCTCACACTTCACAAACATTCAGGAGCTGAAACAAGGTCACCTACTTTCACTTTCTGGAAAGCAATCAAAACCACCAAGAACTAACAGCCGGGGGTTTGGAACGCTGATGTAAAACCTCCAGCAACTGGTTTTAAACCACATGAGGTCTTCTTTCCTTCATGTGGTGATGGTTGCTCGAGGCTTGTGCTGGCCCTGGGCAATTAGGAACACATTTACACAGCCTCTGGCACTTTAACTGGCTCCACGGGCTTCAGATCCTCCCTCCTCACTGCGTGGATGGGCGAGGAGGAAAACCCAGCCCGTTGGACTCCGAACGGCTCCAGCTGTTTCAGGCTTTTTTGAGCAAAACCAGTCACTAGGGAGACTAGAGGGGAGATTTCCTAGAGGCACAGGGCAGGGAGAAGACAGATCCTACCCTCAGAAGGGAGTTTATGAGCTGGCTGGGAGTGTCCAAAGCTCTGGAGGAAATAAATCCATCTGGAAGGCAGAGGAGATGTATGTCCGTTCTTCTGGGGAGCCTGGACTAGACTGACAAAAACCAAGAGAACAATGTCCTTCTTGGCTTCATCCCTGGTGTTTTGCAGATTCTAGATATTTCAAATAACTTATTTTGTTATGAGAAGGGACCTTCTAACAAGATATGGACCTGAAGGCCTAACTCAAGCTTTGGGATATTAAAATTGGATCCAATATTGTGGTTTGGAGCTGTCTCAAGCTGAATAGCTTTGACTGGGAAAGGGGCCAGTAAAGTGTCTGTTGCCAGGAGAAACAAAGAACAAGAGGTACGTGGTATAGCCAGAGCAAATCACCTACTAGCCCACGAGAGCTTCTGCTAGTGGAAGGAAGGATGGGTTCCCATCTGGAAGACATCCTTTTATCCCTCCAAAGTGCTTTCTGTCTGCTCCTCAGCACTGCTAGACCTTGCCATGGGCTCTCTATGCCAGTGAATGACCACAACTTCATGTTGTAGTCAGGGACAAGAGGAAGGAAAAACAGGCTGGAGAGCTGGGGCAGAGAGAAGTTTAATGAACTATAACAGGGGCAAGTGTAGAGTCTGGCATCTGGGCAAGAACAACCCCAGGGACCCGCCCAGGCTGGGGACTGACCTGTTGGAGAGCGGCGTAGGAGAAAGGGACCTGGGGGTCCTGGTGGCCAGCAGGATGGCCATGAGCCAGCAGTGTGCTCTTGTGGCCAAGAGGGCCAACAGCATCCTGGGGTGGATCAGAAGGGGGGTGGTTAGCAGACCGAGAGAGCTCTGACCAAGACATTCATTGCTATCGTCTAGTTTTCATTTTATACTGTGAACATGACTGGATTCTCTTGGATTCTCCTGGCTGGCTTACTCCTTGCCAAGAATCACAGAGACTGAGGCCCTGGTGCTATGAGGTTTGTTCTGCAAGTTCTGATTTTCTCCTTTCCCTTTTATACTCATCTTTTGTCCAACTTGCACATACTTCCCTCAAAAAGCTCTCAGATCACACAGACACAGACCATTAGGGGTTGGAAGTGACCTCTAGGGGCCATCGAGTCCAACCCTCCTGCTCAAGCAGGACCATAGACCCTAGGGCAGGTGACACAGGAACACATCCAGACACATCTGGAAAGTCTCCAGAGAAGGAGACTCCACAACCCCCCTGGGCAGCCCCTTCCAGTGCCCTGTCTCCCCCATGGGGAAGAAGTTCCTTCTGATATTGATGTGGAACATCCTGTGCTCCAACTGACACCCACAGTTCACAGGGCACAAGGGAAAAGGGACCATCTCTTTCTTCTTGACACCCAGCCCTCATGGATTTATAGACAGTGATTAAATCCCCTTCTATTCTCCTCTTCAAGCTGCAAGGTCCCACATCTCCCAATCTCTCCTCATCAGGCAAGTGCTCCAGCCCCCTAATCATCCTTGTGGCCCTCTGCTGAAATCAAGTCTCCATCCATCTTAGGATGGAATGAGCTGGGCTAAGCAGCCTTATTTTTGGTAAGTTAGCCTGATGTGGAGGCCCACAGCTGCCTGCAGCTGGAGAAGTCTGGTAGCACCAGTAAACATCTCCTCTTTGAGTTTATCTTCTTGACCTTAGAACTACAAAGCCCAGAGTCCTTAGATCAGAAGCCTGACCGCGTCTGTCGATGTTTTGATCCTCCAGCATTCAGGCTGTGGATTTCCCTTTGCATAGTGATCTCCTGGATACCTCCAGAAAGGTTGGTCACGAGACACCTGCCCTTCCCTTAGCACAACGCGTGCAAGATGTGCGTGAAGGTTTGGGCTGATCTCTCTGGTATTTTCCCACGAGATGGCAGACTTCTCTTACAATCGCTGCGCAGCGCACGCAGAGAGCAGCAGCTTCTGCCTCTGACAGCAACGCAGCAGATGAACTTCTTCTGGGGAGGGCCATTGCTTCACCCAGTCCTAAGGAGCTGGTTTACCCCAGCTAGTTGTCTTTGAGCATCTTGCCCCAGGTACTCACTTCCTGCTGTCCTCCCATCACTTCCTTTCGCAGCCCTCAGAGACCTGGTGTCCATGCCCTCATGGTTTAGGCATCCCACAGGCTTGAGCGTTATGCTTGAAGAACATGTTCTGGGAACTGTGCCCTTGAGCTTGATGACCAGGGTGACAGAGCCCTGGAAGGGGCTGCCCAGGGGGGTTGTGGAGTCTCCTTGTCTGGAGATGTTTAAAACCCACCTGGACATGTTCCTGTGTGACTTGGTCTGGGTGGTCCTGCTGTGGCAGGGGGTTGGACTGGATGATCTTTTGAGGTCCCTTCCAGTCCCTAATGTTCTGTGATTCTGTGTAAAGAACAAAGCAAAAGAAGGCTCCAAGGGGACCTCCTTTTGACCTTCCAGTATCTGAAGGGGCCTTCATGAAGGCAGGGGAAGGTCTTTTCAAGAGGCTTTGTACAGAGAGGACAAGGAGCAGTGGCTTCAAGCTGGGAAAGGACAGGTTTAGGCTGGATCTTAGAAAAAAGTTCTTCAGTGTGAGGGTGGTTGATGGCTGGAATGGAAGTGGTGAGAACCTCATCCCTGGAGTCAGTTAAGGTCAGGCTTGATGAGGCTCTGAGCAGCCTGAGCTGGGTAGAGTTGTCCCTGTGTAGGGAGGTTGGACTAGATGGCCTCTGGAGGTCCCTTCCAGCCTAGAACATTCCATGATTCTATGGTTTCTGGTGTTCAGTGAGGTGAACACTTTGAGCTCCACTCTCAGTGTAAGGAGAGGGGCAGAGAGAAGGGTGTTTCCCATCACAATATGTACAGAACGTTTGGATTTTGCTTCTCAGGTTTGAGGAGGGGGTGGTTTGGGGGTTCTTTGTGCAAAAGGAACTATCCCTTAGACTATCCCTTATTTCCCATCTTGGACAACCTGACACCTTTACCTACTCCAGGCTTGCTGACAGTCTGGTTACAGCCTGCACAGGAGGAGCTGGCACCCAATATTTCTACCAAAGATCAATGCATTGGATTAGTTTTCCTGAACGTTCATAGACTCTGAAATTACTTTTAGTGACTGTTGGGAAGCACCCACCAAGGTTGTTCCTTTCTGGCTTAATGCTCTGAATGACCTCATGAACACAACTCGCCACCTATCATCACAGATCCACTTTCTGACTGGGTGCTACTAGACACCTTTAGATGTCCTCGGGGTTGCGGCCAAGGAAGGACCTTCAAAGCTTGAAATCCCTGGCTCAGCTTAGGTTTGACATTTTCAAGAAGAAGTGTTGATGCTAACAACATGAAAATGCCTTCAGGAAGCTTCAGAGACTGCTATTCCTTCTGGAACAGGAGAAGAGTGGTCTAAGGCTCTGCTAGGACAGTGAGTTTTGACACTGATCTGGACAAGCTGCACTGACTACAGTCACACACACCGAGCAGCCCTGTTAGAGCAAATACAGAGTCACTGAACATTAGGGATGGAAGGGACCTCCAAAGATCATCTAGTCGAATCACCCCACCACAGCACGATGCCCTGGATCAAGTTGCACAGGAACACATCCAGACAGGTTTTAAACCTCTCCAGAGAAGGAGACCCCACAACACCCCTAGGCCCCCCACTCCATTGCTCTGTCACCCTCACCATGAAGAAGTTCCTTCTCATATTGATGTGGAACCTCCTGTGTTCCAGCTCACACCCATTGCCCTTTGTCCGATCATTAGATGCCACTGAGCAGAGTTTGGCTCCATCCTCCTGACACCCACCTTTCACATATGTTTAAAGATCAACGAGTTCATCCCTCAGTCTCCTTCTTTCCAAGCTAAAGAGACTTACTTCTTAAGCTCTGTTACATGCCAAGCTCCTTCACACCAACCTCTGTCCCTCCAGGTCACTGCACCTTCATCTCCAATCCAGCAGCAGCACAAGGACATGGAATTGACTCCACATCACACTTCACCTGAGCTCCACAAACCAAACGTCCTCACGCGGGAGCATCAGCCTGAACCAACCCCACCCCATTATAAAATCCCAACCATGTCTTGGGAATGGAAGTTGTGATTCACTAGTCTATCTATAGGCAAAGAGACTCAGTGTGTGGATGAGGCAGAAGGAGACCTTCTGAGCAAAACCAAGGGGAGGACTATTAAAGAGCTCTGCTGCTCGAGCCCGCCATCGCAGAGGACCAAATATGGAAGCCACCAACCCTGCGTAACGCCGTGTGACAGGCTGGCGTCAGCAGAGCAGGTATTAATAGTCTCTGGCATCAGAAAGGCACGAGCCACCGCCGTGCAACCCCCTGAAGACTTTTTTTGAGGCGAGTGATGAATGTGGAGCAGCCTAAGAGAGATGCAACAGCGTCCTCTGCTCTCACAAATCTGCCAGCCAGGCAGCAGCCAGTGGGACAGAGGAGCGGTGGCCTTTATTGATTGCTTCACGGAACTGTACAATCCTTGGTCTTGCTGAATTTGTCATCCTCTGCCTCTCTGCTCGTGTCTTCTTGTGTTTTATAGTTTTTCCCTGTTGCTGGACTTAAGTCTTTGGGTGGCTGTAAGTGACTGACTAATTCCGTGGCTGCCTCTTTGTTTTGGCCATCAGTTAAAATGAAAAAAGGACCTTCAGGAGATGCTGTTGACTCTTGCACCTGTCATTTCAGGAATACTTACATCCCCCTCTTTCCAGACCCAGGTGAGACAGGTGCACCACCAGTAAGAAGGGCAGTGGCTGACACCCCAGCAGGCAGTGCTGCCATTCAGCGGGACCTGGACAGGCTGGAGAGTTGAGCAGTGAGAAATTTAATGAACTATAACAAGGGCAAGTGTAGAGTCTGGCACCTGGGCAAGAGCAACCTCAGGGACAGACCTGTTGGAGAACAACATAGGATAAAGGGACCTGGGGTTCCTGGTGGCCAGCAGGATGATCATGAGCCAGAAATGGGTCCTAGTGGCCAAGAAGGCCAACTGCGTCCTGGGGTGGATTAGAAGTGGGGTGGTTAGTAGATTGAGAGAGGTTCTCCTCTCCCTCTGCTCTGCCCTGGTGAAACCACATGTGGAATCTTGTATCCAGTGCTGGGGCCCTCAGTTCCAGAAGGACACAGAGCTTCTGGAGACAGTCCAGTGCAGAGCCACAGAGATGATGAAGGGAGTGGAGCATCTCCCTGCTGAGGAAAGGCTGAGGGAGCTGGGGCTCTGGAGCTGGGAGAAGAGGAGACTGAGAGGTGACCTCATTAATGTTGATCAATATGTGAAGGGTGGGTGTCAGGAGGATGGAGCCAGGCTCTGCTCAGTGTCATCTAATGATAGGACAAGGGGCAGTGGGTGTGAGCTGGAACAGAGGAGGTTCCACATCAATCTGAAAAGGAACTTCTTCCCAGTGAGGGTGACAGAGCACTGGAAGGGGCTGCCCAGGGAGGTTGTGGAGTCTTTTTCTCTGGAGACATTTAAAACCCACCTGGACATGTTCCTGTGTGACTTGGTCTAGGTGATCCTGCTGTGGCAGGAGGAGGGATTGCACTGGATGATCTTTGGAGGTCCCTTCCAATCCCTGATGATTCTATGATTCTCTGATCCATCACCTCTGCAGTGTGCAGGCTGACAGGACACTGCTGAACGTCAGCAGATTGCCTTCAGACCTCTGGACAGAAGGAGCTGCCTGCTTCACTGTGCTTTGAGAAAATCTGCTGGATACTCCAAAACAAATCAAGAAGAATGAGCTCTGACTTTGCTGTTAGCCTGCTGCATGGCCTCGAGCAACTCTACAAAGAGAATGTAAGATCATTTCTTCAGGAGGAGGGAAGCAAAGGAACACAAAGGACCTTCCTATCTGTGGGAAGCAACATGACAAAGCAGTGTAGAATTACCACAGAAATTACAGAACTTGGGATTGGAAGGAACCTCAAAATATCATCTAGTCCAATTCCTCTACTACACCAGGATCCCCTAGATCAAGTCCACAGGAACACGTCCAGGCAGGTCTTAAACATCTCCTCTCTCTTCTACACGAAACAGAAGAAGGAAGGCAGCAAGAAAAAGTTGTGAGAGGAGCCTTAACTTTCACAGTCCATGCGTCTCCCCGTCCGGGACAGAGAGAGACCACAAGCACTTTAATTGCTCCAAGCTGGGCACAGTGGAAGCTTGTTCTTTCCAAAGCTGTTTGTGCTGAGCTGTTCTCTCTCCCCTAGCAGAAAGAACGTGGTCACTGTCAGCACTGCTCATTGTCAGCAGCACAAAGGCTCCTCTCAGAGCTCTGGCAGCTTTTGCAAGGTTATCACAAATTTTCACGTAGCTGGTGCTTGGTTGCATAAGGTGCAACTGTCAGAGCTGTGGTAGGAGCAGTGAAAGGCTGAGAGCAGAGGGTGCTCTGGCACGTGGGCTCTTGTGGCCTCTTTTATCAAGCGTAGCCTCGCTTGACGGAGTTTTTCTGGGTCTAAACAGAAGGAAGTGGATGATGAGGAAAGGCTGAGGGAGCTGGGGCTCTTGAGCTTGGAGAAGTGGAGACTGAAGGGTGACCTCATGAATGTTGACAAATATGTGATTCTGTGATAAATATGTGAAGGGTGGGTGTCAGGAGGATGGAGCCAGGCTCTGCTCAGGGGCATCTAATGATAGCACAAGGAGCAGTGGGTGTGAGCTGGAACAGAGGAGGTTCCACATCAACATGAGAAGGAACTTCTTCCCAGTGAGGGTGACGGAGCACTGGAAGGGGCTGCCCAGGGAGGTTGTGGAGTCTCCTTCTCTGGAGATGATTAAAACCCACCTGGACATGTTCCTGTGTGACTTGGTCTAGGTGATCCTGCTGTGGCAGGAGGAGGGAGCTGGACTAGATGATCTTTTGAGGTCCCTTCCAATCCCTAATGCTCTGTGATTCTGTGTCTAAGCCTTCACCAGGCTGCAGATGATGAGATTAGGTCAAGGAGTCCTATTCTGTCTTAGAGTAATGGCAGGTAGATGACAGAGAAAGCAAGCCATGACCCAAGTGAACTGAATTAGAGACATTAGCAGATGTTCTTTCTGAAGGATGAGGAAACTTCATGTTGAGATGCTAAGGAGGAATACAGACCGGGTCATTTCTTACACCTCTGCAGCCACTCCTGAAACGACTCCACTTGATCCAGGGGATCCTCTCTGGCAGGGGATTGGACTAGATGGTCATTTGAGGTCCCTTCCAATCCCCAATGTCCTGTGACTCTGTGAGTGTGTTATCACACCCTGCTGCACCCCCCTCCCAGGCAACAAATCCACTGCAAACCGCTCAGCATCTCCACCCCTGGCTGCTCCTCACCTTGTAGGACACTGCTGGGAACTTACCTTCGCTGGCTGCCGTGTTCCACTGACACTGTCCACTGGGGATCCTCCACTCTCAGAAGGGATTTGACAAGATCTATCAACTGATGCCATTTTGGGCAAATCCTTAGCAATACTGGCAGGGGTCTGTCACAGTGAAGATGCAAAATGCGTCTTGCCAAGCCTTTGGTAGCCGCAGATGGGAGTATTTCTCACTGTAGAGAGCAGAGGAAGAGCAGTTCATTTAGAGCGGAACAAGTGGGCTGGTACCCAGAAGCAAAGAAGGGAGCTATTGTGCTACTGCTGCAGCTCTCCTCAGACCCAGGGAATTCAGTTTGTGAGCTCTAGTACAAAAGTTACCCAGTTTTCATGCTGGAGCACGAGGTACCTTGAAGGAACTTGAACTCCAACACCTTGTATAGAAGTCTTACTCGAAGCATTATGCAGGGAAAACGCATCACTGCCCCAGAAACAGCTTCTTGGAAAATACTTTCACCTGCTGTGGAAGGACAACTGTTGAGACTCTTTCATCATGATCAGGGGTTTTTATCACCACTGTGGCAACCAGCAATCACTTCAGACTCTGAGTGATGCAGGTCTTGTGTCTGTTTATGATATCAGGCTGATGCAGTTACACCCGCGGAGTGATGGAAACGTGGCTTTGGGAGGATCTTGGGAAAGTGCCTCCAAAGTGGCCCCTGTTGACCCTGGGATACAGAATCATAGAATCATTAGGGATTGGAAGGCACCTCGAAAGATCACCCAGTCCAATCCCCCTGACACAGCAGGACCACCTAGACCAGGTCACACAGGGACACATTCAGGCATGTCCAAGTCTTTTCTCACAAACTCATCACCCATGAAAGGCTCTTCAATCACAACAGAGCAAACAAAGCTGGTCACGATGGTCAAGCAAAGAAAGCAAACCCCCAGATTCAGCTTCATTTCCCAAAACCATTCTAAATCACAGAACATTAGGGATTGGAAGGGACCTTGAATGAGCATCCAGTCCAATCCCCTTGACACAGCAGGATCACAGAATCACAGAACATTAGGGATTGGAAGGGACCTTGAAAGATCATCTAGTCCAATACCTCTGCCACAGCAGGATCACCTAGACCAAGTCACACAGGAACACATCCAGGTGGGTTTTAAACCTCTCCAGAGAAGGAGACTCCACACCCCCCCTGGGCAGCCCCTTCCAGTGCTCTGTCACCCTCACTGGGAAGAAGTTCCTTCTCATATTGATGTGGAACCTCCTCTGTTCCAGCTCACACCCATTGCCCCTCTTCCTATCACTGGATGCCCCTGAGCAGAGCCTGGCTCCATCCTCCTGACACCCACCTGTCATCTATTTATCAGCATTGATGAGGTGACCCCTCAGTCTCTGTTTGTCCAAACTAAAGGGACCCAGCTCCCTGAGAATTTCCTCCTCAGGGAGATGTTCCTCGTGACTCCTCGCCTCTCCTCCCCTCAACACATGGGACCGTACTGGGCCACCAGCACGCACAGCGAGACCCACGTAGTAAGAACAAAGCAGCATGTGGTGATGGGAGACAACCTGATTTGTGAGAGGAAGGGCTCAGTCAGGGCAGCCCAGTGACGGGATGACAGCAGGCACAAACAGTTTCTGGCAAGTGCTTCCTTCTGACAAGTCAAGTGTTTTCCTGAAGACAAACGGTGTCGAGCAGCACGTTCAGCCCACATGCTCCTCTGCTCCCTGAGGACAGGAGACTGGCCTCGATATCCAAACGAGGGCAGGGAAAATTTCCATCTCTTTGCAGTGTCTTGCTGCTTTAAAAAGAATGAAGGAAGACAAGAAGAGGCAGACAGAATTTGAGGCTCAGCAGAGAGTTCCCACCAACTCAGGACTGCGTGGGGCTGACTTGGGCCGGTGAAGGTCACTGTGCAGACCTGCAGGGTCCTTCGTGTGCAGCGTGGGTCTGCCAGCAACTTCCCTGCAAGGTGAGGAGCTCCGAGAGTGAGACTGAAGATTGCCAGAGGATACTCAGAGCTTTCAGCAGCAACGTGAGACCACCAAGGACGTAGCTCGGGGTGAGATAGCCGGGGTGACGTTAGCAGATGAGTGTCGATAGTGCGATGTGGACGTGCACAAAGAGGCAGCAGCCTCAAGAGAGACAGCCTGTCTCTCGCCCAGAGTTGCCCATGAGCACAGATTCATAGAATCATTAGGAACTGGAAGGGACCTCGAAAGATCACCCAGTCCAATCCCCCTGACACAGCAGGATGCCCTAGACCAAGTCACACAGGAACACGTCCAGGTGGGTTTTGAACATCTCCAGAGAAGGAGACTCCACAACCAATTACAGGGCTGGCTGATTTCTTCCTTGGATGCCTAACATGAGAAGAGCTGGCCACAGCCCAGTCCATCAGACCATTTCACAACTCGACTGCAGCAGGAGTAGGGAGGTGATTGTCCCCCTGTAGTCAGCACTGGGGACACTGCACCTTGAGTACTGGCTCCAGTTTTGGGCACCTCAGGACAAGGGAGGCATCGAGGTGCTGGAGTGAGTGCAGAGGAGGCGACAAAGATGGGGAAGAGTCTGGAGAATAAGTTGGATGGGGAGACATCGAGGGAGTTGGGGCTGTTTCGTTTGAGGAAGAGGAGGCTTAGGGGAGACCTCATCACTCTCTGCGACTATCTGAAAGGACATTGTAGAGATGTTGGTGCTGGTCTCTTCTCACAGGTCATTAGTGACAGAGCCAGAGGGAAGGGCTTCAAGATTCAACAGGGGAGGGTTAGACTGGACATCAGGAAGAAATCTTCCTGGAGAGAGTGGTCAAAGCACTGGAATGGGCTGCCCAGGGTGGTGGTTGAGTCCCCATCCCTGGATGAGTTTAAAAGTTGCTTAGATGTAGTGTTGGAGGATCTGGTTTAGGGGTGACCTTGTCGAGTAGGGCTGATGGTTGGACTGGATGATCTTTTCCAACCTGAATGATTCTGCGATACGATTCAATAAAGGCTGTTGTGTTTCTGTCTGGTTTGCAGCCACAAACAAAGAACACAACAGCCATCAAACACCCAGCATCTGTTGACTTTTCCTTCTGCAGCAGCAGTAAGCTATTTTATGGCTGCATCAGCAGATGGGGGCTTTTTGGCATAAATCTGGGTAGATTCTGGAACTATGAAATAATATTTGCACTGTTTTGACACACAAGTGTGTTGGAGGCATATGGGGCCCGTGTCTGCGATCCACTGATTTATGCAGCATCTGCTGGAGGGCGAGATTAACTTTGCCAACATCGAGATGCTTGCCAGGTAGTCACTCTGGACTCTTTACACTTGCTGAACACAAATCAATATTTTTGTTAGATGAATAGTCTTGATCTGCTTAAATGTCCCCTTGAGTTTATGTGAATTACTCAGTGTCTTCTACTTTCCCTTGCGACCACACAGGGAGGTTAGATCAAGAGCCCGAGCAGAAGTTTCTGGGCTGCTAAACAACTTCAATACAGCACAAGAGAAGAGATGAAATGGAAGCCAGCCTATCTCAGATATTCTGCAAGGAATCTCATAGTCAACTGCACAGCACCAGAGACAGTTGCTGTTATGTCCCTGTGCCTTCCCTTATCACAGGCTAGCTCACTGGAGAGTCGGTTCATTGTCCCACAACAGATGAACCAGGGAAAAAAGAGGCAGCATTCTGTCTACCTGTCTCATTGTCCATCTGTAAGTTCTAGAAATGAACAACCTAAGTAAAAGAAAACTTAAAAGACCAAGACAACCTCAGAGTGGAAGCTAAAAGTGGCTCAGATGCAGTGTTGAGGGATCTGGTTTAGGGGTGACCTTGTAGAGTAGGGTTGATGGTTGGACTCGATGATCATGGGGGTCTTTTCCAACCTGAATGATTTTACTGCTGTAGCCTGTTAGCTCCTAGTAAATGTTAAGCTACAGCAGTTCCAGAGCAGTCAGAACCAACCTCGACAGTAAATTCCATGATGTTGCTTGCAGACCTCTGGACTTGACTCAGCAGTAGCACTGCAGTATCTCACGAGCCATTTGAGTAAAGGGCATGTGAATTCTATCTAGGAAACATGAGAAACAGAAGCTCACAGGATCACAGAATGATTGAGGTTGGAAAAGCCCTCTGAGCTCAGCCAGCCCAGCCCCTAACAGCACCCCAGCAGCCAGACCAGGGCACTGAGGGCCACAGCCAGGCTGCCACCTCCAGGGATTTGGACTTCACCCCCTCCCTGGGTCCATTCCAGGGTCTGATCATCCTTTCCATGAGCAAGGGCTTCCTAACATTCAGCCTAACCCTCCCCTGGCAGCTTTAGGCCCTTGGCACTAGTTGCCTGGGAGAAGAGTTTGACCCCTACCTCTCTACCTTGTAGAGAGGGAGAAGGTCCCCCCTGAGTCTCCTCTTCTCCAGGCTCAACACCCCCAGCTCCCTCAGCTTGTTGCTCCAGTCCATTCCCACAGACCCATTGTTCCTCTGCACCAGCTCCACCCCCTCAATCTCTGTCTTGAAGTGAGGGACCCCCAGTACTCGAGGTGAAGACTCCTCAGTGCCCAGCACGGGGTAGAATTATGTCCCTAGTCCTACTGGCCACACTATTGCTGATCCAAGCCAGGATGCCACTGGCCTTTTGGGCCAACTGAGCACCCTACTGGTTCCTGTTCAGTTGGCTGTCAACTAGTACTGCCAGGCTGCTCTCCAGCCACTCATCCCCCAGTGTGTAGCTGCAGGGGGTTGACCTGAGCTGGCCTCGTCTTCCAAACATACCCTGGGAAGAATCCCTCACCTGAGAAGAGCTGCTGATGTGATTGTGTCTCACTAAGAGAGAAGAAATGGTCATGGGGCAGAAGAGGCAGTCGTGAAGGAAGGAAGGAAGAAAGGAAGGAAGGCTACTGAGTGCTATTCACAACGATGAACTACTAGTTCCCATAACCTGGAAAGGACATGCTGGGACTGTTGTTATTGTTGTCTTATCCTAGCCTGGAGCACTTCCCTGAGCTCCTTGTAGCCTTCAGACAGAGCAGAGGTAGGAGTGTCTGGCTACTTCTGCAGACAGTCTGGGCCTGTTTGATCAGCTCCAGGGACAAACAGCCCAAACAGGAACCACAGAGCCACCTCTGAGAACGTTTGAAACCAGAGGGGTCCAGTTCTGGGCTCCTCAGTTCAAGAAGGACACAGAGCTGGTGGAGGATGTCCAGCGTAGAGCAACGAAGGTGATGAAGGGAGTAGAACACTTCCCTGATGAGGAGAGGCTGAGGGAGCTGGGTCTCTTGAGCTTGGAGAAAAGGAGACTGTGGGGGTGACCTCATTAATGTCTATAAACATGTGAGGGGTGGGTGTCAGGAGGATGGAGCCAGGCTCTTCTCAGTGGCATCTAGTGATAGGCAGTGGGTGTCAGCTGGAACATGGGAGGTTCCACATCAATATAAGAAGGAACTTCTTCCCAGTGAGGGTGACAGAGCACTGGAAGGGGCTGCTCAGGGGGGTTGTGGAGTCTCCTTGTCTGGAGATGTTTAAAACCCACCTGGACATGTTCCTGTGCAACTTGGTCTAGATGATCCTGCTGTGGCAGGGGGATTGGACTGGATGATATTTGAGGTCCCTTCCAATCCCTAATGACCAGTGATTCTGTGCTCTGTGACCTATTTATCCACTTTGAGCTGAGAATGCCTACAAGGTGTGGCAGGGTGGTGGCCTGATGGGAACGCTGAGCTCTGAAAGCAGAACCTTTGTCTCCTTTTGGCTAACAGGAGCACTTGTATCTGCCTGTCTCCATGACTCATGCAGTCCTTGTAAGTTATTTCCCTCTGGGAACCAGAGTCTACCAGCTCCTCTCTCTGACTGCAGGCAGTAACTCACCCACACTCTCTGGAAAGATTCCTAACACAAGCTTTGATGACAGAGGTCCCATCTCAGGATCCCACACTGGTTTCAATGAGGTCTTTCATATTTAAAGGTCAACACTTGCTCAAGTATCTAGTAAAATAAGATCTAAAGAGAGAAAGCCTGTCCCCCTGCATCATCACTTTGTCGTTCTTTCCAGTCCTCCACTGGTCCTCACACCTCTGGAGATGCTATCTCAGCAGTTCTTCCCTGTTTTCTTTTGTGGGTGGTTTGGAATCTGTACACATAGCTCTAGCTCCACAGAATCACAGAACATTAGGGCTTGGAAGGGACCTTGAAAGATCATCCAGTCCAATCCCCCTGCCACAGCAGGACCACCTGGACTCTGCTCAGTGTCATCTAGTGGTAGGACGAGGGGCAATGGGTGTGAGCTGGAACATAGGAGGTTCTACATCAATATGACCCAGAGGAGGGTCACTACAGTGATCAGGGAAATGGAGCATCTCATGTAAGAGGACAGGCTGAGAGAGATGGGGCTGTTCAGCCTGGAGAAAAGAAGGCTCTAGAGGACCTTCTTTTGACTTTACAGTACCTGAGGGGGACCTACATGAAGTCAGGGGAAGGTCTTTTCAAGAGGGTTGACAAGGAGCACTGGGTTCAAGCTGGGAAAGGACAGGTTTAGGCTGGATAGCAGCAAAAGTTCTCCACTGCAAGGGAGGTTGATCACTGGGATGGGCTACCTGTGGAGGTGTTGGGGGCCCCACCCCTGGAGTCAGAGCAAACAACTCACCCAGGGTACTGGCTTCTATTTAAGAACCAAGTGGCTATTTCACAGGCTCATACTCTCCCAACTTTTCTTCCCTAGGTCTTGACTTACGTCTCCAGATGGCTTGGAAAGGTCAGGCTGCAAGTGAGGCTCGTTCCTGCTGCAGGGCTGCTTGCAGTTGTCAGTCTGCAGTCTTGCCAGCCAGGCTTCCTGGGCTTCCCCACATCTTTGGCTTCATCAGCCTCCCCATTTCCGAGATCTTCCTTCATCTGGGATGTTTGGTCCTGCACAAACGCGACCACGATTATCTGCTGCCTATAAAACACCCTCCCTGCCTTCACAGGTGATTTTGTTGCTTATTTAACATCTGTGAGTAGACAAACTGGTAAGCTCCAAAAGTTTCAGAAGCTCCTAAAGGCCCTAATAGTGTCCATGAATCTCCTACAGTGGAGACATTCTTCAGCAGAAGGAACGGCCTCACTTAACAAATCAATAGTGGATGACTTGGAACAAATTGAGAAACTGAGCCCAGATGAAAAACCTCCCAGATGAAGGGAGATTTGTTGAGGAGTTTCAAGCACTTCATCTGTGGAGCTGCCATGAAGGATGATCTGTAGCTTAGCACCGACGAAAAGCCCGAGCAAGGAGAGAAGGCGGCACGGCACCAACCTTCCACAAGGGCTCTTCCTCTGGTAAAAGCAGAGGAGAAAACTCCCAACTAGAGGAGAGCGCGAAGAGTAAATGCGATTAGGCACCTACACCAGCTTTGCTTCTGGGAACTAATCCACCAGGCAGACAAAGCCAAGTGGCCAGGTTGTCATCTTCCACGAGTTATAGCAACAGCGCACACAACCGAACGCCCTTCAGCCATCTCAGTTTGGAAGGAAAGAGGCCCCAAGGACTGGTGACTCCTAATAAAGTGGGAAGGAGAACACTGAGCTGTGTTCTGAGTTCTCACAGAAAGCAGTTGTCCTGAGCCTCTCAGGATCAGTGCTGGGATTGGTGTTCTTCAGCGTAGACATGAATAAGATGAAAAGGCTAGACCGGGGCACGACAGCTTCCAGATGACCACAGTTTCTCGATACCCTGATTTAGTGCAGTCTACGCTGGTGCAGTTCCAGCTGTAGGGAACTGCTGCTGATGGACCTCGTGATGTTGAATGACCAAGCAAGGAAATGGCCAGTGAACTCAAGGGTAATGAGTGTAAAGTAACATATGATCCTGTGGTCCCTTCTTGGTCCTGTGGTCCCTTCTAACCCAGACTGACTGTATGACTTGCTCTAGGTGATCCTGCTCTGGCAGGGGGATTGGACTGGATGATCTTTCGAGGTCCCTTCCAATCCCTAATGACTCTATGACTTGGTCTAGGTGGTCCTGCTCTGGCAGGGGACTGGACTAGATGATCTTTTGAGGTCCCTTCCAATCCCTAATGTTCTGTGATTCTCTTCAACATGTCTTTTACCCGGCTGTGATTTTCTCTCTGCGTTACCACAGTGAGCACAAAGCTCATCTACAGAGGAGCAGCCTCTCATCTAGGACAGACTGGCAGCCTGACGTCACCGACCTCCTGTTTGAGCAAAACTCAGTTGCCTGGCTCTGCTGTATTTGCTCCTGACGGAGACAGAGCTGCGCCGCTGGCAGCGCTGCGCCGGGCTCCATCAGCAGGCACAGCCAGCCAGCTCTGCTCGGCGTGCTTGGCGGTGCAAAGGCAACCACGTGCAAGCACAAAGTCGACACAGCCGGTGTCTGTAGTGTGGGGAAAAGCAGCCCGAGGTCCCCCAGAGCCCCAGTAGCCTGCCGTGATCGTATAGTGGTTAGTACTCTGCGTTGTGGCCGCAGCAACCTCGGTTCGAATCCGAGTCACGGCATCACGCCTCGGCACGTGGGCCCCTCGCTTTTTGGGGTTCGGGCTCCTCTCACGAGTGACAGGGCAAGAGGAAAAGGCCTCAGGTTGTGCCAGGAGAAGTCTAGGCTAGGTGTTAGGAATGGAAGAGGATGCTCTGGGAGGTGCTTGAATCAGCATCCCCGGATGTGTTTAAAGCCGTGCGGGTACGGAGGTTAGGGACAGGGTCTAGGGGTGGACTGGGGACACTTAGGCTGATGGTTGGACTCAGTGATTTTAAAGGTTTTCCCCAGCCTAAATGATTCTATTATTCCATTATCCTAAAATGTGTTAAATAGCTTTTGTTTAGAGAGAAATCAAACAAAAAGCTGAGTGTGGGATATGTTAATGCTTCCTGAGATTCATTAGCTGACCTGTGAGTCTAGAGTCTGGCATCTGGGCAACAAGGTACCAGTACAGGTTGGAGACTGACCTGCTGGAGAGCAGCATAGGAGAAAGAGACCTGGGGCTCCTGGTGGCCAGCAGGATGGTTAGGAGCCAGCAATGGGCCTTTGTGGCAGAGAAGGCCAATGGCATCCTGGGGTGGATCTCAAGGGAGGTGGCTAGCAGACAAAGAGGGGTTCTCCTACCTCTCTGCGCTGCCCTGGTGAGACCACACCTGGAATATTGTGTCCAGTTATGGCCCCTCAGTTCAAGAAGGACACAGAACAGCTTGAGAGAGTCCAGCACAGAGCCACAGAGGTGTTGAAGGGAGTGGAGCATCTCCCTGGTGAGGAAAGGCTGAGGGAGCTGGGACTATTGAGGTTGGAGAAGAGAAGACTGAGGGGTGACTTGAATTCTACCTTCGACTCCAGTTCTTGATGCTGCCACAGAAGACAACCAAACCCCTTTTTTAAACACCTAGGGATAGGTGGGGAAATGATCCAAACCAGCAGTAAAAGAGTGACAGAAAGCCAGTGCTTGCTGCCAGGAAGGAGGCTGCTGCAGAGAAGTGGGAGTTGCCGCCTGTAGGGCCAGCCTGCATTGTATTTTGGCTAAGAAAAGGAACCACAACTGTCACAGAGAACAGGAGCAGCACAAGCCAGAAGCTCAATTACTGTAATTTAGTCCCACGCAGAATGCGCTTGGGAATCACCCTCTCTGTGCACAGCCCAGATATCTGCTGTCCCCTCCCCGAACACATGCGAGTGCCACCCCTGCCTGAGCTGGGAGAGGAGCACTGGCAGGGCTGCAGAGCTAAGCAACTCTGGCTGAACACATCTGCCAGCTCAGAGAGCCCGGCCAGGACTTGCCCAGCTTTTTGGGACCTGCAGCCTGAAGGGACAAGCTCCATAAAGTTGCAGCAGCAAAGCTGCTCTGTGCTTATTTAAGCAAAACTATTCCTCTGAGGCAGTGTGCGAGCTCCCCACAGGAAACTTATTTCCATGTTTGAGGGAAGCATCACTCAGTTACGTGAAAACTTCTCAAGACTGTGAATCTAGTTCTTCTCCCCCTCTACTCTGCCCCAGTGAGACCACATCTGGAGTGTTGTGTCCAGTTCTAGGCCCGTCTGTTCAAGAAGGACACGGAGCTGCTGGACAGAGTCCAGCGTAGAGCAAAGAGGATGGTGAAGGAAGTGGAGCACCTCCCTGATGAGGAGAGGCTAAGGGAGCTGGGGCTCTTGAGCTTGGAGAAGAGAAGACTGAGGGGTGACCTCGTTCATGTTGATTAATATGTGAAAAGTGGGTGTCAGGAGAATGGAGTCAGGCTCTGCTCAGTGTCATCTGGTGATAGGACAAGGGGCAGTGGGTGTCAGCTGGAACAGAGGAGGTTCTGTATAAATATCAGAAGGAACTTCTTCCCTGTGAGGGTGGCAAAGCACTGGAACAGGCTGCTCAGGGGGGATGTGGAGTCTCCTTCTCTGGAGATGTTTAAAACCAGCCTGGACATGTTCCTGTGTGACTTGATCTAGGTGATCCTGCTGTGGCAGGTGGATTGGACTGGATGATCTTTCGAGGTCCCTTCCATTCCCTAATGTTCTGTCAGTCTGTGATTCTGTGGTTTAAGTTCGTGATCCCACTGTGGTTTTTAAGGCTTTCCCCCCCCCGATCTAGATGTAGAAAATTTTAAATAGATTCATTTAAAAGTGGATCTCTTGCCGCTGAAGAAGAAACAGCAGCAAGATGAGCTGTAATTTGTCATCTGGATGGTGAAATTTGTGACTGTTTTTAGCTCTTGGACCACAGAACTGCAGTCCCATGCACCCGTCCCTCTGCAAGATGAAGTACAAAAGCCTCTTGCCTGCCTTCTAGTCATTGTGGTTGGTTTTGGTCATCAAAGCAGTGCAAAGCTTCTGATCCACCCCAGGACACAGTTGGCCATCTTGGCCACAAGGGTCCATTGCTGGCTGGCTCATGGCCATCCTGCTGTGCACTAGGACCCCCAGGTCCCTTTCTCCAAAGCTGCTCCCCAACAGGTCACTCCCCAACCTATACTCCTCCCTGAGGTTGTTCTTGCCTGGATGCCAGACTCTACACTGCCCTTGTTATTGTTCACTCTGTGCCTCTCTGCCCAGCTCTCCAGCCTGTCCAGGTCCTGCTGAACGGCAGCCCAGCCTGCTGGGGTGTCAGCCACTGCTCCCAGCTTTGTGCCATCAGCAAACATGCTGGCAGTGCTCTCTAATCCCTCATCCAAGTCATTAAATGCAGATACACATCCGTATGGGATTTAGCAGAGAGGAATTGCGCAGGGTAGGAGAACGCACAGCGGGGCAGTTTATCACAGCGGTGATAAAGCACGGGAGGAGGTTCTTCCAGCCACCCCTTCTGCAGAAGCAGCTGAAACCAAATGCACTTCCTTTCTTTTGTGACTCAAACAAAAACCTGGAGAGCTGTGACACAGACGCAGGCGCTGAGACGTGGTTCACAAACAGGAGCGCTGTGGTCTGAAGTGTTAAAGCAGCAAAGAGGGTCGAGCTGCAGCAAGAGCTCTAACACTGCTCAGTGCTGGGGGGCTGCATCAGCTGCCTTCTTAGTCCTTCCTTTATTTGGTGGAAACCCTCAGCAGCACCAACATTGTAACTGAGTTAAATAAACCTAACCCTAACCTAACACCTAACCCTAAGGTTGCATAACCCTACACAAGCCCTTCCTGGGGCTGCACAAACACTGCTAAGGACCTCAGTGAAAACACTTTCTGTGTGAGGTTGTTTCTCCTTGTGCTTCAGAACAGGCGCAGAGGACAAGGAGCCCTACGTGAAGCCATTAGCATTCCGGGCCAACTCCTACTGCTGCTCTGGAGTTCAGAGGGAAGGATCATGCTCCTTTCTTACTGCTGATGACTTGCATCCAGCAAGGGTACTGCTGTTGATAAATTACCCAATAGCACTGTCCAAACCTCCTCTGTATCTCCCCACTCAGGGCTCTGTCTCTCCTTGTGAATGATTCTGTGATGATTCTCTTTAGAATTCGTAAATTAAAGATCAAAACAAGACCATCCTCTGGGCCACGGGGGAGAAAACGATCAGATACCTTGAGATGGGGAGAACTGTGAACAGCAACAGACAGCGAGAGGAGACACGAAGACATGAACAAGTACCTTTGGTTTCCAGCCGCTGGCAGCGTCGAGGTGTCTGGCAAGACCACAGCTACGGCAAAGGCAGAGTGCGTCGCAGGGAATTCCTTGGTTCTGGAGAAAGGGGAATTGGCACCAACAGCACAGTTATTCCTGAGATAACCAAGGGTCAGCAGGTGACAGATTCCACCTGGTGGCTTGACTGGAGAGAGAGACAGAGAATGCCAAACGCAGTGTGGGAGCAGCAGAGCGGAGCCAGGAGGCTGAGCCTTGCACCGACAGAGCCTGCTCTGGGCGCTCAGCTGTAGCTCTCCAAGCCCACCACACCAAGATCAGGGCACCAAGGTCCACAGCCAGTGCACCCCCAAACACCTCCGGGGATGGGGACTCCACCACCGCCCCAAGCAGCCCACACCAGTGTCTCCAGATGATCCAGAACCGAAGACAGACTTTAATCAGAACATTTAACCTTCAAAACCACCCTTCTACCAACAGTATCTCATTGCTCTGGGATGTCTTCCAGGCTGACATGTGGTTTGGAAGATATATATACACACACACACACAGGTTGCTTCTTAGAAAGGGTTTGCTAGCTGCACATTGTGCACAGATTCCAGGAAAATCATTCTTTAGTGAAGATGCAAATGCTCAAGTATGAACAGAAAATGAGGATGCCCTTGGTAAGCCTCCACTTCTTAAAGCCAAGCTGGAAGAGAGACCCAGTTTCCAGGTAACGTTAATGATGCAGAATCACAGAACATTAGGGAGTGGAAGGGACCTTGAAAGATCATCCAGTCCCATCCCCCTGCCACAGCAGGATCCCCTAGACCAAGTCACACAGGAACACATCCAGGCAGGTTTTAAATGTCTCCAGAGAAGGAGACTCCACAACACCCCCGGAAATTCTGTTCCAGGGCTCCATCATCCTCATGGTGAAGAAGTTCCTCTTGATATTTACGTGGAACCTTCTCTGTTCCAGCTCACACCCATTGCCCCTTGTCCTATCCCTACGTAACACTGAGAAGAGCCTGGCTCCATCCTCCTGACACCAACCCTACATTAATGAAGAGGGTGTCTCACGTGAAAGGACTCTACGGAGCAGCAGTAGGGTTGCAGAGCCAGTGAAGTTGCCTCTTCTCCAACCTCTCAACCGACACCACACCTGTTTCAACGCCTGTAACAGATTCTGCAGTCAGGACAGGAATGAAGGACCTGCTCACTGTTTGCATCCCCTGAGGGCACTAGTGCAAACAGCTCATTTTAATGCTTGTCCTATAAAAGTGTAACCTTGGACCACGATGCTACGTAGACAACGTTACTCCCACCAAGAGCCGCTGTGATATTGAGATGCTAATTCTGGTGTCCTGCCAGGGAGGTGACAATCCATTTTTTTTAAGAAAACAAAGGGAGAGGTAATTGCACAACGTGCAAAGGCTTCTGCAATTTTCTTTAAAGGCTAAAGAATCCCCAGGGCTTTATTTAAGCAGAGAGGCTGCGGACAGAGCTATTTGCAATGCACGGAGGTATCAGTACAGAATAGGAAATGAAGCAGCAGTAGCTATAGGTCAATGAAGGTTGCAACAGGAAGAAAAAAGAGAAGGGAAAACCCAGATCATTAACCCTTGCTTTCAGTGGCTGCCCAGCTTTGCAGCCTGGAGGGAGAACATGGAACAGGCTGCCCAGGGGGATTGTGGAGTCTCCTTCTCTGGAGACATTTAAAACCCACCTGGATGTGTTCCTGTGTGACTTGATCTAGATGATCCTGCTGTGGCAGGGGGATTGGACTGGATGGTCTTTCCAGGTCCCTCCAATCCCTAATGTTCTGTGTTTACAAGCCAGATGCCAGGCGATGCAGTTCAGGGTGTCCCATCACTGCTGAAGCACAAGCAAATATCCCCAAACTAGAGAATAAGAACCACAGCATTCTCAACCACTGAGTGTTGTAACTGATGACAGGGGCTGCACTCCGAAGGAACTTCATCCACCACTTCCAAAAGCAAAGCAAGAAGGTGGCAAAACAAAGCCGGATCAATTTTAAAGCACTTCTTACACCTCTGCTGTTTGCTCCTGTGCTGCTAAATTCCCGTGTTGGCTGAAAGTAGAAGTGCTGAGATAGTCACAAAATAAGCTGCTCTACTTCTAGCCAAGTCAAAAATACCTGGAAAGCAAAGCGAGCGATGCTGTTCTCAGTAAATGCAGATGGAGGAGATTCGGGTTTTTTCCACAATGCCCCTGGAGTCAGAAGAAGCTACTCACAGAGCCACACAAAGTTAGGGGTTGGAAGTGACCTCTGGAAATCATCTGGTCCAATCCTCCTTCTACAGCAGGATCCTCTAGATCAAGTCACACAGGAACACATCCAGGTGGGTTTTAAATGTCTCCAGAGAAGGAGACTCCACAACTCCCTGGGCAGCCCCTTCCAGTGCTCTGGCACCCTCACCATGAAGAAGTTCCTTCTCATATTGATGTGGAACCTCCCATATTCCAGCTTGTACCCATTGCCCCTTGTCCTACCACTGGGTGCCAATGAGCAGATCCTGGCTCCATCCTCCTGACACCCACCCTTCACATATTTATAGACATTAATGAGGTTACCCCTCAGTCTCCTCTCCTCCAAGCTAAAGAGACCATCTGTTCCTCACTCCGGAAAGCTGTCACTGCACGACTACAAAACAATCCTCTTGGAGCCTTTTTCAAAAGGCTGACAGTCGTCTGCCCAGGTAGACATGAAATTATTGATGTGTTTTCACAGCTGCTAGTGGGAAACATGAGTTTACACGGCACAGCTGCTCTGTGCAGTGAAAATGCTTGTGTGTGCAGCACTCAGCTCTGCACTGACACAGACCCCCTGCTTCACAGCAAAGCCCCAGCTCAGCTGAGCAGTGTTTCTGGGTCAAAGCTTTTCTGCAAAACAAATCCTAAAAAGAAATCAATTCCCAGAGCACGGTGGAGCTACCATTCTGGGGTGGTAAGGAACTAAAGTCTATCATGAACACACAGAAGCGTAACAGAATGATGTTTTAGCAGGGGTTGAGCACAGGAACAGGCTGCCCAGGGAGGGAGCTGAGGCCACATCCCTGGAGATATTCAAGGGGAGGCTGGACACCCCTCATTCTGCTGGCCACACTAATTCTAATACCAGCCAGCATGCCATTGGTCTTCTTGGCCACCTGGGCACGCTGCTGGCATGGATGTTCATTTTAAGAAACCCAAACTACTTTATATCTTTAATAATCAAAGCAATTCCCACTCCACATTTAAGATTTATAATTACCTGAATATTTTAATCACTGTACCTACCAGCTGGAACTTACGTGCCGCGCTCTGCAAATAAAAAGGAGACAGTTTAAACACAACACAGGACCAGAGATGGGGAAATGAAACTCTCCATCCTCTTATCGCACAATTCAAGTTTATTCCATTCATTCTTGCAACACAAACTGAAAAATACAGTATCATTTAGCATTCTGATGTCTATGAACCATGATAAACCCAGCTGTGTTGGACAGTTAACAATGGTGAGAAGAGGAATTCAAATATCAAAATGCACAAAGCACTGGTTTTCTTCTGTCACTGCATAGAAAGATGATTGTTTATTCATTTACAAAATATCATTAAGACAAGTTCGTTTGGAAACTCTGCATGCAACACTGCGATTGCTTGAGCTAGGACACTCCATTCTTACCAGCCTCTTCTACAAAAGATTGGATGTTGTGTTGGAGGATGAAGTTCCATTTAACTACTCTACTCCCCTCCTCCCTTAAGAAAAAGGGGCAGAGGGTAAAAAAAGTCCCAAATGTAGTTGAGGTTGAAATTTGTGCTGAACAAGCTATGAAGGAAAAGGTTTAAGAACACAGTAGTTTCCCAAGTACACGTGATACCAGCCTGATTCATTTAATCTGGTTTCTAAAATGTACAATCACTTAAAGTTTGGGATTTTCATCTAGTTAGGACCTACTCAAAGATAAGAGGCAGCCTCCCAGTATTTTTTCCACAATACAGCTAACAAGAAGGGAACAAAGGAACAAGCCCAGCTTCTAGACAACTAGAACAGCATAAGCTTTTCTTGCAACTCTCTTGTTTTTAAACCCTGGCCAAGGTGATCAATCACCTCTCACGGAGTGCAAAAAGCAAAACAGTCTCTCTTCTTTCCATGCCCAAGTTTAAATGCCATCTTGCAGTGATTCTGAAAGGCAGCTTGGGTAAACATTACAGCCAAATTAGTGGTCGTCTCAGTGAAGTTTGCTCGCTTGCTTTTTTTTGTTGTTTTCCCCTCAAGTGAAGTAAGAAAAAAAGAAGGTGTCCAGATAACTGTAGAAAAAGGGAGGCCAAATGGCCTTAGTGAATCAGCAGAAGAGTTAGTACAAAGATGATGTCTCTTGACTAAGATAACGCTCCCTTACATCAGAGCTGAAGGGCAGGAAAGAATAAAGAGAAGAAAAAAAACCAACCAAGCTTCCCCATCCCTCCCTCCCCGAAAAAACCCCAAACAACTATGGCCAGACATCTTGATGCTAATGAACACAAAAAACCTGAATGAACAAGTTTCCCACATAAAAACAGATTGCAGTTTCCTAGACTAGCAGTTTAATAGTTAAGTATTTATTAGCGTAACATGGAGGCAAACATATGCCAAGGATGGCTACTGTCAGAGCTGAAGAGAGTTAAACCTACGCTCTGGGCTCGCACTGTTACAATGACGTGACAATCCAGCACTGATTGGAGAGAAGACTGGAAGAGCTCTCTTTACATAGTCACTGCAAGCACTGTTGACCAAACATGCTCCTTCTTGTATCAGATTGGTACCAACCAATTGATTTCCAACCCCTTCCGCTCATCTCCAAGAAGTACAGGTTATGGCCAGAGCTGATTGTTTTCTCCGTCACTTTTCTAGTGGGGTGTGTACATGTGCATCAGTTTCTGCTCTCTTTTTACAGTCTAAACACAAGGCTTTTTATAGCTGAGACATTCAACCATATTACACAACATTATTCAAGTAAAACTAAGTCTTCATTAAATACGTGTGCTAGTCGCCAGCCTACCTCTATGTATCCTCTCCTTTTCAACAGTGATGCTAAAAGAGCCTTGGCTACTTTGGATCTATGATTAAGAATTCAGCATGAGACATTACATAATTTGCTTTCTGTACTCTGTGTGTGTGTGTTTGAAGGAAGTTTGAGACCTGTACTCCAAAAAAGAGGACGATGTCCGGTTTGTGGTAGACGCTTGTTTGTTATAAAACCTGTTACTCAGTTTTGGGTGAATCAGGAGTCTAATCAAAACATTCAAGATGAAAGCCAGACACTCAGGCATTCCTGAGGGCCATAATACGTGGTGGGAATCCCTACAGAATCATTCCATACCTTCCTGTGTAGGCTGTCACAGCACTGCTGTTCTTACTGTGCAGCCAATCTTAACGTCAACGGTTAATGTGGTCTGGATAATATTTTAACGGTTTAATGGGCATTTTCAGAACAAGCCCCCTGCCTGAATGAGATTTAAGATGTTCACTCAGCCACCAATGAAACACTGACTCCAGGATGTGAACAATTAAAAGGCTGGAGGTGTTTTTTAATCGCAGTAGTTGGAGCAAGTTCAGATTTCTACTCGTACACCTTCCCAACGCCTGAATCTAGAAAAGGTACGTGGTATTTTAAAAGTTAACCAGCACAGCTCAACAATGCTTACCTGACATGAATTGTCTAAAGAATTACTCCTCATTTTCCATCCTGACTTGATTATCTTTGTGTACCAATCAGCCTGTAGCTCCTGTATGCACCTACAAATTTGACGCCAACGTGGTGAGTGAAGAAATTCTACCTTACAATCCTTTTAGAAACAACTAAAGTGACATTTTGAACTCTAAAAAATGTCCACCCTGGACCAGAAAAAACACTGAAAAGGAAAGTTTCAAATTCAAGCATCCAAAAGTACCTTGCAGATGTTGTGGAGTGTAACACCACCATGCCTCAACTTGTCTTGCCTGGTTTATTCAAGAGTCAGAAAGCCATTAGTGTGACATCCAATCAGTCAATATAAAGAACGGCCCCGATGACTAGTATCAAAAATCCTCAAAACTGCAACGTAAGCTTTAGGCAGAAGGAGAATAAAGCTACTCACTGAGAGAAAAGAGAGAAAAGCAAACCCAGGCATCTACATTACTACACTTCAGATTATGGCAGACACTAATAGCATGGGACTACTGTCTCCTTCACAATTATTTTCAGGTACATAGCACAGTACTTCCACCTAAAGGAATCTTTCAACAAAAAACCTTAGTACTAACCTAGGAGGCTTGCAAGCCAGAAATTAGAGAGTATGGTCTGTCTTGATTCTTCCATTTTCAATAAAAATGGGAAGATTGTGCACTGAAAAGAAGTCCTAGAGGGACACTGTTCATAACAGTTATCAACCTTCTCCAAACAGATTATCTTCGATACAAGCCCCTAACTAGTCAGATTCATAAAGAATTTCCCTCCCCCCAAAGTATTTAGCTGAAGAAGCTGGAAGATGCAAAGAGTGACAGACAGGCAGCAGTGTGAGGCCACAGGAGAGACATTTAAGATATCAGTCCATCCATCACTGAAGAAGAGTTTTGATTGCCTGGTTGTCAGTGGCTTCAAAGGCAGTTAGTCCATCTGGGCCTTTCACAGTCTTATCAGCACCCTGTAAAGACATTGAGAAGGATTAATTAATAAAGCCAGACTGTAATTAGCATTAAGTGTGTCACAACAGCTACTTACCTTGAGTAGTTGTACTGGTGACACCCAGCTTTTAATGCAGCACATCGTTTGCATTTAGAAAGCAAGCAGGCAAGATGCAGCTAGCCTAAGTTTCAAGCTCTTTCCAACTTCATACTTTAGAACCATAGAAGTCAAGTAACTTTTGTCACACTGCAATTAATTAGCAATTAATCTTGAGTAGAGAGGGAGGCAACAAGAATACAGAGTGTAACAGAAATGCACCAACTAAACAAGCCAGCAACAGCAACTCCACCACCTCCCCAGATGGCCTGTTCCAACACCTGACCACTGCAAACTTGCTGAGGGTGCACGCGATCCCCTCATCCTGATCACTGATAAAGACATTAAACAAGACTGGCCCAGTACTGAGCCCTGGGGAACACTGGTTGTAACTGGCTGCCCACTTGATTTCATTTCATTCAACACAACTCTCTGTGCTCAGCCATGCAGCCAGTTTTTTATTCGGTGAAGAGTCCAACAGTCTAAGTCATGAGCCACCAGCTTCTCTAGGAGAATGCTGTGACAGACTGTGCCAGATGCTTTGCTGAAGTCTAAGTAAACAACATCCACAGCCTTCCCCTCATCCACCTAGTCACAGGAGATCAGGTTGGTCAAGCAAGACTTGTCCTTCATAAACCCCTGCTGGCTGGCCATGAGCCCTTGACTGTCCTGCACTTGCTGTCTACGTAAGCTCAGGATGAACCTCTCCATAACATTCCCAGTACTGAGGTCATGCTGACAGGTGCCTGTAGTTGCCCAGATCATCCTTCTGACACCCCTTCTTGTGGATGGGTGTCACATTAGCAGCCTCCAGTCACCTGAGACTTCCCATGTTAGCCAAGAGCACCGATAAATGACAGAGTGGTTTGGCAAGCTTCTCCACCAACTCCCCCAGCACTCTTGGATGGATCCCATCTGGCCTCATAGATTTATGAGCACCCAGGTCGCTAACTGCTTCCTCTTGGACTGTGGAAAGTGTATCCCGCTCTCCAACCCCATCTTCTGACCCAGGAGACTGAATACCCCAAGGATGACTGGACTGGTCATTAAAGACTGAGGCAAAGAAGCCATTAAGTACCTCAGCCTTGTCCTCATCCTCAGTGATGTCCCACACCACATCCAGTAAAGGGTGGAGAGTCTCCCTGACTGTTTTTGCTGTTGATGTATTTGTAGAAAAACTTATTGTTGTCCTTCACTACAGTAGCCAGACTGAGTTATAACTGGGCTTTTGCCTTTCTGATCTCCTCCCTGAATTCCTTAGTTAGATCCCTGCATTCTTCTTGGGTTGCCTGCCCTTTCTGCCAACAAGAAAACTTCTTTTTCTCTTGAGGCCCAGCAGAAGCTCCCTGTTCAACCAGGCTGGTTGTCTTTCTCAGTGGTTTGTTTATCATGTGGCACATGGGGACAGCCTGTTCTTGTACCCTTCAGGAGTACATTTTTTAAGAATGCCCAGCCTTCTTGGACCCCTTTATCCCCTTTTTAAGAATGCCCAGCCTTCTTGGACCCCTTTATCCTTCAGAAGTGTCTCCCCAGCACCTCTTTCAACCAATGTCCTGAACAGGCACAAAATCTGCCCTCCAGAAGTCCACTGTGGTGACTGTTGACCTCCCTCCTTCACCACGGATCAAGAACTTGATCATTTAATGATGGCTAAGCCCAAGACAGCCTTGCACCACCACATCTCCCACCAGACCTTTGTTTGTAAACAGCAAGGCACCTCCACTGGTGGTCTCACTAGCTGTGGCAGGAAAACATCTTCCATATATTCAAGGAACTTCCTAGACTGTTTCCACTGCAATTACAGCACATCTGGTAAGTCGAAGTCCTCCATAAGAACAAGGGCTAGAAACCGTGAGACTTCTGCCACCACCTGGAGAATGACTCTTCATCCAGGCTGGGTGGTCTATTACAGAGTCCTGACAGAATATCTGCCTCAATGGCCTTCCTCCTTACCCACAGGCATTCAACCTTATCCTTTCTGAGCTCCAAACAATCAAAACATTCCCTAACATAGAGAGCCACCCCACCACCTGTCTTTCCCTGCTTGCCCTTTCTGAAGGACTTATAGCCACCACCACAGCACTCCACGCACGACTCCCACGTCATCCCACCATGTTTCTGTGATGACAACTAGGTGGTATTTGTCCTGTTGTACAATGGCTTCCAACTCCTCCTGCACTGGTGCAGGCACACTTGAGCTGGGCTGCTGATTTAACAGCCAGTGATTCAACGCTCACCTCTACTGAGCCTAGTTTCATCACCCTTTGAATCTAGTTTAACAGGGCTCCCTGTCAATTCACCAGCAAGAATCCTTTTCCCGCTTTGAGACAGCTCAACTCTGTGTGATCTCAGCAGGCCTGGTGCCCTGTAAACCTCCCCATGACCAGAAAATCCAAAAATCACTCAAGGACCCATCTCTGAGCCACGTGGTAATGCAGTGAGCCTTCTCACTCCTTTTAGTGCTCTTCCCTACCAAGGAAGACATTGAGGAAAACACCACCTGCACTCCCGATCCCTTCAGCAATTGCCCCAGTGCCTTGAAGTCCCTTTTGACTGGCTTTGTGCTTC
Organism: Rhinopomastus cyanomelas; assembly: GCA_013400115.1. NCBI lineage: Eukaryota > Metazoa > Chordata > Aves > Bucerotiformes > Rhinopomastidae > Rhinopomastus > Rhinopomastus cyanomelas. The sequence continues at coordinate 68,034 of VXBP01002714.1, read as the reverse complement.
TCCCCCAAACCTCAATCACTTCCAGCTTGTATAACCAACAGCAGCTAATAATCAGAGGGTTGTATTATATCAGGGAGCGTCCTTGTAATGTCCCTAACCTGGGCCCCAGGGAGGCAACAGACCTCTTTTTCTTGGAAGACACAGCCATAACACATGGTGCTGACTGCCCTACCCTTGGCAGCATCTTTCAGTTCAGGTACAGGACTGTTTTCCACCCTCATTCATGTTTATACCTCAGAGAAGTTACTCAAGACCGGAGTTTCTAGAAGAGTTTCTTTCTAAAAGAGTTTAAGCTGAACACAGAGCAAGAGGTCCAGGACTACCCGAGGAGAATGCTGTCTAATAAGCTCTGTGTTAATAACTTAGGAGAATGGCCACTTAGTCTGTCAGAAACAATCCTCCCTGAATTCAACAGAACAAGTTGGAAATAAAAGTTCAGATCAAGAGGACTTAGCTTTCAGAAGAACAACACTGCCTGGAAGCAAGCTTGATGAAAGTGTGGTGGAAGTACAGTGATTGCACTGTAATCTCAACTTCCCCAAAGTAAAAAGCTATTAACACTTTATGTTTGTGTTATGTTCCTAAAATAAACACATACACACATAAAATTGCTCTTTCTTTGGCAGGGTAGTAACAAACAAGAAGCTTTGCTGTCTTTAAGCCAGTGGGCAAAGCACAATCATTAAATGTGCTCTGACAGCAGCACAATAGCTGCAGTTCAACCCAGGACGAAGCACAGTGAAAACCATGAAGGCAGAAGATAAAGGCAAGGAAGAGCTGTCACCATATCCTGTGACACTGGAATTAGGGGAGCTGGTAGAAGATTGGTTCACACAGCACATTTGCAGAATGTGTTGCCAGATGTTAGGGAGGACAGATGTCTGCTTGTTCAAAACAGATCTGGATGAATTCACAGACAACAGATGTATAAATATTTCAAGGGGATATGTGAGCACATCCTGAAATCCCCAATACAACACCTGTGCTTGATGAGAACATCTGAGCAGAAGTGGCCCCACTCAGCTCTTCCCAAACGTCATCCCTTCTACCACTAGCAGAGGAGGGAAAAAAAGTCTTAAATTGCCTTAATATTTTTATAAACAAATTTCTAGTAGGAATCAGAGATCAAACTGCATTAGGTATTTTACTAAAAGCAGAACTGTTTCCAAAGCTGAACAAGTGGATGAGACTTGTCACGTGTTTTGCAATAAACTTCATCCTCCACTAGCAGCATTTGGGTTGTGTGTTGCGTGATGATACTGCTTTCTACTACACTAGGCTAAAGACATCTGCATTAAAACAATCCAATGTTAGGTCCTATAGAAAAACAGAACTCTTGAGTTTTATATACTTCCTGCTTTTCAAACAGGTTTCACCTAAACTCCCTGAAAAAACTAAAAGCAAAATGAAATAAGGTGACCTGGGGGTTAACAGACAGTCATCTAGAGGCAGCAGTGTGCCCAGGTGGCCAAGGCGGCCGATGGCATACTGGCCTGGATCAGCAGGAGCAGGGAGGTGATCATTTCCCTCTACACAGCTTTGCTGAGGCCACACCTCAAGTCCTGTGTCCAGTTTTGGGGCCTCCTCACTATAACAGGGACATGTAAGGGCTGGAGAGGGGCCAGAGACAGCTTCCGAGTCAGTAAAAGGTTTGGAAGAGGTGTCATATGAGGAACAGCTGAGGGAGCTGGGGCTGTTTAGCCTGGAGAAGGGAAGCTTGAGTGGAGACCTTGTTCTCTACAACTACTTGAAAGGAGGTTGTAGAGATGTGGTGGTTGGTCTTATCTCCCTAGTGGGCAGTGATAGGATGGGGGGAAATGGCCTTAAGCTTCACCAGAGGAGATTCAGGTTGGATGTCAGGAGGAACTTCTTTTCTGAAAGGGTTGAGTCCCCATCCCTGGAGGTATTTAAGCGAAGGGTAGATGTGGTGTTGGGGAACAGGGTTCAGTGGTGCTGATAGGGGTGGGTAAAGGTTAAGACTCAATCTTGAAGGTCTCTTTCAGCCTGAACTGCTCTGTGATTCTGTGTTGTTGCATTAGTCCAGTTCTAGAGGCTCATTACTTCTTTGTTATTGTTTGCAGAAGGTTGTTAGGTAACAAGCAAAATAAACCTCAAGTATCACAGAAGCCAGTTCAGTTCTGAATTTGTAAAAAGCTACTGAAAATTCATTTCCTCCCTGACAAAAGAAAACCCTCCAGTATTATTTACACTTATGAATTGTACTGAAGAAGGCAAAAGTGAAGCAAATTACGGTCTGCAATTTGTTCATCACAAGATATAACAGCTCTGCCTTGTTTTGAGGTCACAACAGGCTGCAAACAACTGCACCGTTTAAAATCACAAAGGCTACTTTAATACGCCTCAAATACCTAGAGAAATATTTTCAGCTTAATGAAAAGCCTTGACTACTGTTAATGTTGTAGATAGACAACAAGCCCTTCTTTTAAACTTTAAGTAGGAAATGCTCTTTAGACCCAAGCTAATTACCTTCACGTATTACAGTAAGCCAGCAGAAAACATTTTCAACTGAAACTCCAGCACCAGTAGTTTTAGGAATTGCTCTGCTAACTTCCATAGCTCTGCTCCATGGGATGTCTATTCCACAGTTACAGAACCACAGAACATTAGGAATTGGAAGGGACCTCGACAGATCATTGAGTCCAATCCTCCTGCCACAGCAGGATCACCTAGACCACGTCACACAGGAACATGTCCACGTTGTGGAGTCTCCTTCTCTGGAGATGTTTAAAACCCATCTGGATATGTTCTTGTGCTGCTTGGTCTAGGTGGTCCTGCTGTGGCAGGGGGATTGGACTTGATGATCTTTCAAGGTCCCTTCCAATCCTTAATGTTCTGTGATGCTAAGAAGAAACTTAGATCTAAATCTCTGTCTTTCAGGAGCTCCTGAGACAGCAATCTGAAAAGCTGGAATAAGTGTTATAACAAACATGAGATTAAGGAAGGAGCTCTCCTGCAGTTTTCATACTGCTTCCATCTCACTTAGCTAAATGCTACAGCTTCACCAAGTAGTTTAGAACTAGGTCGTAATTTGGAGCCATGGTTGACTCAAGACTGAATTTAACGCATACTTGGGGAAGGCAGTGGGAGGCAAGAAATTAGATCTATGAAATCTAAAGCTATCCAGAATTAATCAGTTCAAGTTCCATAGAAGCAAACAGGAATGGCAGCAGCATGGTACTCTGTTTTGGCAGGCATAATATCACAGATTTTCTGACTTCTACCATTGAGCATGCAGCTACAGCTCCTGAAAAAGCATCTATTTCACTTCACTTCTCACCTCCTCCAAGTCTCATCCCACATATAATTATAGCTGAATGTTGCTTTCCATAGAAAGGTCAAAATCATTATTAACCCAAATTGGTGTTTGGATTTTTGGTATTGGGATTTTGGCCAGCCTATTTCTTCCTAAAGATGTGATAGTTTTATTTGCATTGCTAAAGCAAAGCAATGACAATTTCTCTTCAGGAAATGACTGCATGTAATTGCAGATACATTTCCCAGGCAGTAAAACCGTGCATCCAAATGACATGATTTTCCGTGATCAGGTACTTCCAGAGTACAGAGGCCCCCTAACACAAGCTTCTAGCCAAATTTAGATTTCCACACATCATCTACTGCCCAACCAAGGAATACAGACTTGCATGGAAACCAAAAAAGGGAATAGAGCTGTGGCAAGAATTATGCCAGGGCTAGGGAACATTCAGCCTGCAGTACTTTTGTTTTTCTTAGAAAGGAGGTCGGAAGGACACATTAATCCTTCAGATGACAACATCCCAGGTACTTGCTGTCAAACCACAGAATGTTAGGAGGGACTTCTAAAGATCAGAATCATTAGGGATTGGAAGGGACCTCAAATCTAATCCCCCTGCCACAGGAGGATCTCCTAGATCAAGTTGTATGGGAACATATACAGGCGGGTTTTTGGGTTTTAAGTGTCTCCAGAGAAGGAGATTCCACAACCCCCCTGGGCAGCCCATTCCAGTGCTTGGTCACTCTCACTGGACATGAAAGTCCTACTCACATTGATGGAGAACCTCCTATGTTCCAGCTTACACCTATTGTCCCTTGTCCTACCACTGGATGACACCGAGAATGGTGGACACTGGCTCCATCCTCCTGACAGTCACCCTTCACATATTTATCAACATTAACAAGGTCACTCCTCAGTCTCCTTTTCTCATGAGCTGTATGAAAAACACGTTGTTCCTAAAGAACCTTAAAGCTTGCAGAGATTACTATGAATGCAGAAATCTCAAGAGTTACCAGACAACTCACATGTGACCTCAAGTTGTGAGACATCTTATTTGAGCCACTTACTTAGAATCCAAATAACTTGAAAGCAGAAATGGAAAGAAAGACAACATGGGATAAAGACACCTTTTCGTGCAAGATGTACATATCCCAAATAAAGGATCAGTCTTCCTGACATACCTAAGCAAGCTGGATGCAGCACTTGGGTCCTAAATTAAGTCACAGCCTCATTTCACAGAAAGGCACAACAGGCATTAGACAGGAGCAGAGAAGTGAAACATGAAATTCATGCAGCAATGAGGCAGTTGACCTTGGAAGCAGCACATGAAAGCGTGACACAGCACAAAATCCTTTAGCCAAATTATGTAAGTGGGTGCACGTACTGAAAACACATTGTTAACCTCTTCTTTTCCAAGTGAACGAGCACATGTGAAGGCAAACAGAACTAACAACCCACTGTTGAATTAAATGGTTTGTAAAATGCATCACTCTTGCAGTGTGAATCACAGGGGGAACAGAAACAGAGGAAGCTCATTCTCCACGGGACAAAATTGACATGAGAAAGCTTGTCTTCCTCCTTGCCCTCACTGCCTACCCAGATGGGTTTTCCGTCATCTGGCAAAAGCAGAGGGAAACCACACCTCTGAGCAGCTTCGCAGCGCAGATTCCATCACATGAAATACTTAAGCAGCTGCCAAATCTAAATCCCATTTGTCCTTGTTTGCTGAAGGAATGCACTGGTTTTCGTATCTGCTGTTAATTGCTCTCTAGTTGGAGATCACAAGACAACACTCCTAGTGGTCCTGGAACTTTCTCTTTCAACTTTTCAGCTTGGAGAGGAGAAGATTATAAGGGGACTTAATCACTGTCTGTAAAGCCATGAGGGCTGGGTGTCAAGAAGAAAGAATCTCTTTTCACTTGCTCCCTGTGATAGGACAAGGGGCAATGGGTGTTAGTTGGAGCACAGGAAACTCCACCTCAACAGGAAGAACAACAACTTTACTGTAAGGGTCACCGAGCACTGGAACAGGCTCCCCATGGAGGTTGTGGAGTCTCCTTCTTGGAGACTTTCAAGACCCAAGATCTGGATGTGTTCCTGTGTGACCTGCCTTTGGTTCTATGGTCCTGCTCGAGCAGATGGGTTGGACTTCACCCCCTGGAGGTCCCTTCCAACCCCTAATGATCGGTGTAACTCTCTTCTCCATACTCAGAGCACCCCTTGTGGTCTAGCAACATAGACAGAAGTTGTTGATGTTTTGGACTTATCTGGAGCATCATCATCTTGGATACTAAAAAAAAAGATCACAGTGATACACTTTGATAATGGACAACTTGTTCTAAACATTTATATCTCACCTTTGACAGAAGCAATTTCACACAGGAAACATGGCCCTCATAGACTGCTGATAGGAGTGGTGTGATATTGTGTTTGTCTGGAGCCTGTAAATTGAGACAGGGTTACTTGCAGCACAACTTCACAAAATACCAAAACATTTCATGTCACTTTTTACTTTTGTTTTGTCAACAGCAGAGTGAAGCGTTTCAGAATAGTCTCCAGAAATGCATTCAATCAGAATCTTTTGTTTTAGAGAAGTTATTGTTTAAAACACAGTCACAAAACTGCAAGATACTGCTTTCAGGTATCTGGGTGTTTTTTAGCCAATGACAGAACTTCCAACATCTCAGCTAATAAATTCTGCCCAATTAAAACCACTGCTCTTATGTCTCCCATTTATCAGTCAGCCTGACTTCAAAATCAGTTTTGGCTGAGACATTATTTGGGGTGTCTTCTCTTTTAAACTGTAGTCCTGGAAAGAAAAAGTAATGGTGCAAATGAAATGTTCTTACTTGAACCTCTTCTCCAGTTAGAGCTCCTGAGGACAGGAGAATCTTCCCAGACACCAATGAGAACATCCAAGCCATACTGCCAAGGGCTAAAGCCAAGATGACTTTTAAATTAGCTTTCAGTCAAGTGTTCTAGAGCACAGCATTGGGAGTGTATGGCTGAAGTCTTCCTTCATGCAGAACTACACCATTTTTAAGTGTCAGCACAGCCCAGCTATGGCATTTAAAAACAAAAAGCCATGCGTGCCAAGCGACAGCAAAACTACATATGTCTGAGCAAGAACATAAGGTTGGACTGGATGATCTTAAGGTCCTTTCCAACCTTATTATTACTGTGATACTGTGATATCTCAAAATAAGTAGAGAAACACAAAGTTGATTGTGCCCTGGCCAAGGATTCCCAGCACAATGTCACTGGAAGTCTCTTCCAACAAATGTAGTGCATATTTCACGCGAATTTGATTGAAATGTGATCTCACTGGATTTATTTTCTAAATCATGGCTAAGTTTAAATTTCACTTTTTATAGCTAGGAAAATACTTTTCCTAGCATGTCCAAAAAGAACAAGAACATTTAATAAACATAATTTTAAGCTACAAATATCTAGATCTCAAATATCTTTAAATGCATCAGATATTTTAGTTATATCTAAGGCTTTCAGCAATCATTTATGCACTTATACCAATCCCCTATGTGTGTGTAGGTGGGCAGGGGTTTGGGTGAAGATCCTAGTGCCCTAACAGGTGCAAATTGATGTACATACATTAATGTCAGCTCCTTTCAATAGCAGAAACTCCAGAATCTCAAGCTGTCCACAGTCTGCTGCATAGTGAAGAGGCTTCCTCCCACCTTCAAGTGTCCGGTTGACATCTTCACCCTTCAACACAAACATAATCTAAAATAAGTAAAACCTTAGAGCTAACACATCAAGAGCTTCAACAAAATCAAATGCCTCCAAATGAAGAATGATCTGTCCCAAATAAAGGATGTTCCAATCCAAACAGTTAAGCCATTGCTCAAGAGAAAATTAAGTTGGACAATTTCTTTTCCCTCATCTATGCCTTTAAGACTAAGATGACTGTGGTCCCTCCCTCCACAGTGCATCTCAAGCACAGTGACTATCCAAATGCACTAGGTAACTCAAAATTAACACAAAACTGTATGTATATTTAATTTATATACCATTTTTATATATTATGCATATATAACCTATATATATTTTGTGTACACATCTATACATATTTTAGATGTAGAATTTATATACGATACACATTTTATCTATATGAAAAATTAGACTGCAAAACATGCTCATACTGGTCCATTTTGCTTCTCCTTCCTCCCAGCTGGGATCCCAGTCGTCTGGCTAAGTTACCTTCCTACACATATTGATGTTCTGCACGACGACAACCCAGATGCATAGAAATAAGTCAGCATCATAATTACTGGCAAGTGAGTACAGACCATCCATAATTTAAATCCAGTTATGAAACTGTCCACTACACTTTGTAAACAGCACCTGCCAGTTCTACATGGCACAAAAAGCCATCAGCCAAATCAGGACACGGGAAGTTGTATTCTAATGCCACTCATAGTAGTAGATTGAGACATCTCTCAAGGCGTAAACAAAGTTTAATTTAGTGAGTGCCTAATCAGCTTTGTTTCTTCACCCTGGGTTGTGCAACTAAGGATAAACTGATTTGCTGCACTTCAGTAATGATGAGAAGTTCCTGGAAGCTGCGCAGCGACGAGCTATGTGGTGAGCGATGCCTTGTTCGTATGTGCAAGTAACGCTAGTATTTTAGGGAGCAGCTAAAATCAGCATCATACCTCAAGCCCTGCTTCTCCACAGAATAGCAATCAGAAGAATTTCTGCTGCAGCACCAATTCTTTCTCCTCTATAGAGTCTCTGCAGTTCCCTCACTCCTGTCCCAAATCTGTAGAAGGTTCACATAATAGAGAGCTTGACATGTATCTTCCAAACACTAGCTCCCCTCTAAGAGTGGAGGGCTGCCAGAAGAAGTTCTTACCCTCCATGTGATGTTCTGTCTTATCAGAACCTTCTATTACTGGTCAAATAACAAAACTTTAGAATTCTCCTCTCCTAGCAATGGAGCCTTCAACTATTTTCCTAATGCACCTTGTTGAAACTCAAAGCAACACAACAGCATTTAACTAAAATACTGTACTTTCTGCGGTCAGATAGGTCAAGACCTGGTGCTCACACGATTGAAAGTTCTGGCTTCAAAGCAGCACGTGGCACTGTGAAAAAAAACCTGCAGCTGATGCTGAAATACAGCTACGGATTCTGAAGAATGCTGGACGTGAGGAAAAGAAGAGTCTAACTTTCACCTAGGATTTTCAGAGCAGCAACAACATGTTCTTTTTAAAAAAATCCATCACTGTTTTAGTTAAGTGGACTATCAACACTGTAGAATAGCTTGTAATGTACAACTCCAGCATGACTAACTGAAAGTCTAACTCTTTACCAGCAAAGCTGTTGCAGATAGTCTTGTGATGTAACTTCTCTGGCTGAATTTTAGCATGAAAGGTCGGTGAGATATGTTGTTAACTGCATTTGAATAAAAAAATAACCCAGATCACAGCACGCCGACAAAACACAAATAGAAGCAGAACATACATTGATAGAAGTAGATAAGGAAGCAGCCTAGACTTAGCTTATCTAGAAAGTTAAGCTCTATCCATATTTTTAGTTGTACCTTGCCACTTCCCATCAATTTCCAAACAGCTGTTGTTTAAGGGACACAGGCTGTGTGCAGATACATTAAGGATGAGGAAATATATGTTGAGGAAGCCAGTCATGTGTAAGCTGCACAATCACTACCCTAAAACAGGCTCTAAACCCTTCCCTGATATTTGACACAGGCAAAGACATAAGGGGGTAAGGAAGGAGGATAAGTGAGCCCACTCCTGGGGACAGCACAGAGTAAAATTATAAAGTTCATGTTAAAAAAGAAAATTAGAATTATCATGCTTTCACAAGACAGTCCAGCAAAGCTCCCCCTTCCTTAAGCTTATAAATATTATTTGTGTCATTGGCTTAAATTACAAGATGTGTCTTTTCTGTTTAAAGACTACCCCACAGATGTCTCTGTTCTCTCCTGGGTTGGTTGTGAAAGAAATTCCTGCTGGACAATTAACACTAGGAATGATAAAAACAATACTCGAACACAGGTTTCTGAAATTCCCTTGAAGATGATGAAAACTTGTTTACAGGTCTCCACAGATAGCTCCAAAAAATAAAGCAAGTACTCCTAGATTCTGCAATGAACAGTCAAACACTCAGTTGTTCCATGGCTGTGAAAAGTCAACTTAAGACAGACCATTGAATGTTACAGGGCTTAATTTGTCCTGTCTTACGGCCAGTCCAAGACATACAGAGGGTGAAAGGGAAGACAGACAGATCCATTTCATACAGAGGGATCAAACCCTGGTACAAGCACCTGCTTGAAATGCAGCCTTTAACACATGTATGTCAGAAAAGTCGCTGTAGACTTCATAGATAGATTTCTCTAAGGCATTTAAATCTCCTATTTCTATTGCCTGGGGCACGTCCTAACAGGAAGAGCAGTAGTCTACAAAATGGGGTGTGAAAACCCAGGGTTGTACAAGACAATCCATTGGACTGTGAGAAGAAAATTAAACACACAGATATTAGTGGTGCATGCTCAGATTTGGAGGGGTTGGTTTTCTACTGATAGACGTGCATGATCAAAAAGACTTGCTCTAGAGCTCTACTGGTATCTGTGGAAACCATAAACAAATTCTCAGATGGATTTTCATGCTGAAAGACTATGAACAGTTTTGATGGAAATTTTATAGGTCAACTAAAACTCCCTAAACCTTATATTTACACATAAATCACTCATACTAAAAATCAGTTGTTATGAAACTCAGAAGAAAAACGTCCTTATACTTCTCCTTACACAAGGAGAAAGTGTTTTAGTTCCTATCTTTAACAGAAATTCTATTAGAAGTTCTAATCTTTATCTACACTAGTTCCAATAAAATGGGAAAAATCAGACAACTGCTTGAACCTTTTTCATCCAACCTGGCAGGACACTGGTATCAAAGACAGGAGTAGCCACAGCAGCAACAGTAAACCTTTTACTTGGCTAGAAAGTGATGTGAAACATCCAACATCCAGACAGGATTGCCAAATGAGTTGCTGTTCTCCTTTAAGCTTACAACATACAATCCTGCGGGCGCCGATTCCCATCCTCACTGGATGGATCTCAAAGTTGAATTCCCTTGCTCTTCCACTAGACGTGTTCTGTTCAGCTAAGCCAAGGGAAGATGCTGACTTGTGTGGGCAGCTGGGCTCTTGCATTTTGACAGACTGGCTTGCCACAGCAGACCAGGTTTGTATAGGAAACACATCTTCTGTTTATGTTGACAACTGAAAGGTGATTGACTAGACAATCTAGTCTGGAATTGACTATAAGCACTAGAGAATTCAAGGACTTACATGAGTAAACTTGCATTTGCATTAGCTATAGCAGCAAGTTCCAAACACTGATTTGCATCTTTATGTGAAAAAAGTAATCCAAGCATAAGGTCAAGATTTAAGACTCATCTCATAAATAAGGAGGGGGTGGTATGGGTATTTATGTCAGCAGAATGAGGTGGTCTCTCAAGGCCTCTAAGAGTCTGAGATAAACACTCAAATACAAGACTAAAGAATCTCCTAGTCTTGTATTTGAGCATTTTTGATTCTAAAAGAATCAAAGTCTCAGATTCTAAAAAGACTCAAGAGTTACCTGTCTTTAAGGTTCTCTGAAATTAGCGTGGTTTTGAATAACATTGGCCAAAGACATGATACATTATGAACTTGGGTATCAGCAAATCTTACCAGGTGTTGATTCTCAGTACTGACCTCTGAGAAAACATTACCAGCATTTTCCTAGGCTGAAACAAAGGTTGCACTGAATAGCTGCTTAAAGGTTTTCCTTAAAAAGATGAGCCATGCTCTGCAGAGCTATCGTCAGAACCCACAGGAACTGCCAAAGATGATGATTTTTCCTTTACGCCCGCAAGAACAAAATCTTACATAAAAAGAGACTCCCATACATGTGAGAGTTTGATGGGACTTTACATAAGGTTTTGCTCCTGCTGGTGTAAAGGAAAAGTCATGCTCTTTGGCAGTTCATGTGGGTTCTGATGATACATCTGTACTCCCCAATATAGACAGGACTTCTGTGGGACTTCTGCCACCTCCTGAAGTCTAACAGTGCACAACAAGGTTAGTAGTTACGAGGACACTTTGAAGGAGATGCACTTAGGCCAGAATCGACAAAAACAACACATCCACTTCAAAACAAAACACACTTTCAAAAGCTGCACATCTCCCGAAAGATTTTCACTGTGTAGAGTCACCGCACAAATTCACTAACTATTGCGCAAACACCAGTGCAAAGCCTCGGGAAAGAACTGGCTCTTGCAAAAGAAAATGCATGATCCACACTTTAATGACCTTCCAGAATAGAGAGTTTACTTAGTCAGAGATTTAAGGGTAAGACTGGCATAAACCACATCACTAATGGTTTTTCTTTGCCGATCAATGAGTCAGGGCAGCAGCTATGCAGTAATGTTAAAAACCGGTTCAACGCATTAAACATCAGAACCAGCAGTTAGCCAGCATCTGCTTTAATTCCCTGTATTAAAATCTGATTACAGGTAAAGCAAAGACTCTGTCAATCTCCAATTACTAAACAAATCAGCATGAAAGAAGATCTTTATAACACGTTGTTTATGTCCTACTTTGAAAACAGCAGTATATTCAAGTAGAAGGACTTTAAGCATCAGCTTCAGCTGAAGTTTGGCTATTACCTTTTCTCTGAAGGACAGGAGAATAAAAAAATTGACGCTCAGTTCTAAATACATTCAAGATTCTTATCTGCTTTTTAAATAACTAATATTAGGGATCCTTATAGCATCTTCTGAATGCAACTATCACTCACTCTCTGTAATAGGGCAATTTAATGCATAAAAAGATCTGTTCTAATTTCTTAGGTGAGTACTGTCAGAATTACATTACTCTTGAAACTTAATTCTTCAACTACTCTCTCTCTCTCTCTCATGTAATTTCCTTGTTCTACTTTCTCTTGACAATATATCTAGACAAAAGCCATGGATGTATCTTATGTCCTTTTCCAATCTAACTCCAGTCAAGCTTTGGCTTTTTTAATTCCACCCTGGGACACCCTGAGAAAGCACCTTCCTAGGCAGCCATCCCCAAATGCCACTTTTCATACTCTGTGTATCTGAGTTCAAACAGACACCCAAGCTGCCCTCCCAGAGGCATCCTGGGGAGAATCAGAAGCAGGATGGTTAGTAGAACAAGAGGTTCTCCTCCCTCTCTACTCTGCCCTGATGAAACCACATCTGGAATATTGTGTCCAGTGCTTGGCCCCTCAGTTCCAGAAGGACACAGAGCTGCTGGAGAGAGTCCAGTGCAGAGCCACAGAGATGATGAAGAGAGTGGAACATCTCCGTGATGAGGAAAGGCTGAGGGAGCTGGGTCTCTTTTGCTTAGAATAAAGGACTGAGGGGTGACCCCATTAAAGTTTATCAGGATGGAGCCAGGCTCTTCTCAGTGGCATCCAATGATAGGACAAGGGGCAATGGGTGTGAGCTGGAACATAAATACGAGACGGGACACTTTGATACTTCCCAGTCTTGCACCAGAATTAGTGGCTGCATGATGAACTCATGTAGGGAACCAATAGTCTGAGAATTAACATTATTTTGTTCTTTCCAATTAATTCACCACTTTGGTCCTGAACATACCAGAAAGTAGCAGCTAGGACTCGCATTGCCGTTCTAACACCAGAATAGAAACTGAAAATTGTGACCTCATTAAATCCTACTGCATAGGTTAGCTGTATTAGAAGAGCAGTATCTGTAATACTGCTGGCATTAAAATGCTCTTTCAGATTTAGAAACAACCCCATATCCCCATCTGTACTTATCTTGTCATGCCAAAATAACTTCATCTTCCCACTGCATGCACTCCTTGCATTCCAGTTTTAATGAAGGAAACCAGATCCCATGCAGTCAGAGTATAGGGAAGCACCCTACAGGAGATACAGGATGGGATAACTCCTGTCTTTCTCCATTGTTCTGGAAAAACTGAACCCACTTGATATTCTGCTCCATGATTTTCATCACTTTATAGTCTGTCTATAAAGAATAACCATTTTCTTGGACAACCTTGACATTTTAAGTACAGCAATAACTTCAAAGAGAAGGCGACTGAAGGGTGACCTCATTAATGTTGATAAATATGTGAAGGGTGGGTGTCTGGAAGATGGAGCCAGGCTCTTCTCAGTGTCATGTAGTGATAGGACGAGGAGCAATGGTTGTAAGCTGGAACACAGAAGGTTCCACGTCAACCTGAGAAGGAACTTCTTCCCAGTGAGGGTGACAGAGCCCTGGAAGGGGCTGCCCAGGGTGGATTGTGGAGTCTCCTTCTCTAGAGATGCTTTAAAACCTGTCTCGACATGGTGTGACTTGGTCTAGGTGGTCCTGCTCTGGTGGGGGGATTGGACTGGATGATCTTTTGAGGTTCCTTCCAATCCCTAATGATTCTGTGATTGTTGTAAAGGTGGCTACAATAAAATATTCTGGAAATGTTAGGTCATGGGCTGGACTAGATAATCTTAGAGGTCTTTTCCAGCCTTAGTAACTCTGTCTTAAACACGTGAAATGTTAAGATTTTGGGAATACAAGTAGAATGATAAAAGATGATTTTTTTTTTCCCCTTCAAAGTACTTATTTGTTGTTTGGTTTTGTGGGTCTTGGGGTTTTTTTAAGTCTGTCCAGAGATGGATGAATCTGTAAACAGTTACACCAGGAGAGTGATTGATTGAAGAGGTGAGGGCCAAGTCAAACTTTGAGAAAAGGAAGGGGAAGATAATACACATTAGCTCCTCTATACCCCCTCCCCCATGCCCAGTGGAAGAGCAAGATTGTCTGCCAAGCCCTGTTTGAATATATCAGGGCATCACAAAGCTCACTACTTAACCCACACTCATTTCAGTGGTATATTCAGACTTTTTAACCATTTACTGCTGTCCTGGGTCAGCTCTGCTGCTCACTTAAGTCAGAACGGACATCTCTAGTGCTGTAGATCTGAACACCTTGATTCAGAACAGTATCAACTGAACGTTGCTGTTTACTCTTCAAGGAAAATCACTCTAGAGTTTAGAAAACAATTGTGAGCTTAAGTATATTGCAACCCAAACAAAAGCTTCTGCCCTTATTCTACTGGCTGCAGCAGCAAAAGCACAATAAATTTTTACATAACCAATCCATGGGTCCTAAGCACCAGCAGTAGAGAGGGAAAACTCAAGTGCCCTTCCAATCCCTAATGATTCTATGATTCTGTAAGTACCACATTTCCCCAGACCTGATTAATAAAGTGTAAGTTGAAAGCTACCAGCTTATAAATCTACTGACTCAAGGTATCACAGACTATTCAAGCTGAAAGGGAACAACTGAGCTTATCTAGTGCAACATCTGCTTGAAGTAGGTCAAATCAGATCAGGCTGCTTTGCTCAGCAAAGGTCTACACACCTTTGAAGATTGATGACTCCACAAGTTCTCTAAGCACAAGTCCTTCCCATTGCTTCATCAATCTCACAGGGAAGCTTTTTTCTTAACTAGCATTTTTCACATTCCAACCAGAGCTGCTCCCACTTAATACTTACACTGTGCACCTCAAAGTAAACTTCTCCACATCCTGCCCTCGGTGCAGAAAGACAAAAACACAACCTTCTTTACTGTTACCTTCTTCAGGCAAGAAAACCCACCAAAAACACAGAATTGTGATGGATCATATCTTCTCGCATGTCCTCAAATAGCCCCCAAACTGTTGACTGGTAAGCCTGGAAGTAGACACGGAAAGCAAACACTAATGTAGCCAGCCCAGCATTCTGCTGGCCTTCCATAATGGAAGGGCCACAGCAGATCACCTAGAACTGGAACATATTCAGGCAGGGAAACTGTTTTTGTAAGCTTCTGGGTATTTCCTCAGAAGCCTACGATAACATACCTGTTATGCATTCTTGTTCATTTATATTAATTATAAAACAATAACAATTCAAATGAGGAGTTCATAACAAAAGCCAGTGAAGCACATTATTCAAACTTTGCACATTTTTTTTCCCTCCAGAGGAAAAAAAAACCTCTTGACAAATGATGCTCCTGGGATTGCAGAACTAAGAACTGGGCAGATCAGATGAAAAGATGAAAAAATAGTTCCACTGATGCACTGAAAAAACTACTCAAAATTCAAGAGGCCTCCAATGTTCTACACATTCTGCTCAGCAAGACTAATAAAACTCAGGTTCTCTTGTCTCTATCTTCAGATTCAGAAGAAAAATGAGCCTGTTGCTCCTGGTCAATGTTCAGCCTAAGAGCAAAAAGGAAACACAGTGAAGCAACTAATAACTCAAAGGCTGAGTTAAGCCCAAGGAGCAGAAAGGAAAGGAAAAGATTGTGTTTTTACTTCCGAATTGTTTATGATTTTGAAGCAGACTTCTTCAGTTAAAAATCAGCAGGAAGTTCATGCCAAAGCTGAGAACTCAACTATTTTAACTTCAAGTAGGCAGTTTCCCATGGTGACTGCAGTAGTTTTGTTCAGGATCCAAGTTTTTTTGGAAATAGATCCTCTCTATTTCCAAAAATCACTTAGTTTCATCTTACTAAAAAAAAAAATTAACCTGTCTCATTCAGCCTGACTCTGGAAGAGTAGCTCTTTGGGAAGCTGTAGACAAGTGGCGGTCAGGCTCTTCTCCCAGACCTAACAACAGGATGAGAGGGCAAGGCCTGAAGCCACACCCGGGAGGGTTAGGTTGGATATTAGGAGGCACTTCCTCACAAAAAGGGTGATCAGAAACTAGAGTGAACTGCCCAGGGCAGTGGTGGAGTCCCCATCCTGGGAGGCGTTGAAGGACAGTCCGGCTGTGGCACTTAGAGCCCTGGTCTAGCAGGTTGTGGTGATGCTGGGTAACAGGCTGGGCTTGATGATCTTAAAGGTTTTTGCCAGCCTCAGTAATTCTGTGATTCTGAGTAGTGTTGCTCAGTGGCTCTAGTAGTTTTCCAGCTGCAGCCCAAGTGGACCACAGCTGTCT
Organism: Rhinopomastus cyanomelas; assembly: GCA_013400115.1. Classification (NCBI taxonomy): domain Eukaryota; kingdom Metazoa; phylum Chordata; class Aves; order Bucerotiformes; family Rhinopomastidae; genus Rhinopomastus; species Rhinopomastus cyanomelas. Next base: position 51,763 of record VXBP01002714.1, on the reverse strand, counting down.
GCAAACAACTGAACAGAAGCAAATGACCTAGATTTATTGTATGGGATAATTAACTTTCACTTAAGACAGTTCCAGAACATGTTATTTGGTTTGTATTTAACAGCTCAGAGCATTTGCATTAGCTAAGCTTTTCTACGGGTTATCTTTGTGCTCACAGTAAGAGATATTTAATAAACCTTCTTGACACTGCTGAGGTTTTTATTTCCTGGCCCCTAAATTCCATAACTTGAAGCAGCAAGGAATTTTCTTCCAGCTGTCTTCTTTCTATACAGCATGGTTTGGGGAAATATCTGGGACAGGCAGTCTTTATTTATACTTTCTCTCTATCACATCTTACTGAAACAGAGCAAAATCATCCACAAGAAAACCTGCAGAGAATGATCAAAAAGAAAAATCAAGGTAACAGACATTCAGAAGAGATCTTGCATACAGAAAGTGTCCATGGAAGAGGATGCAGACATCAGGAACAAGCTTTCATTGCTGCTCTGGATCCACATTTGCTCTTCACTATTAGCTTTGCCAGTGCTCAGGACAGGGGAAGAATTATACCCCTGGTCCTGTTGGCCATGCTATTAGTGATCCAAGGCAGGATCCCATCGCCCTTTTGTGCCACCTGAGCACACTGCTGGCTCCTGTTCAGTCGGCTGTCAACTAACAATCAAAAGGGTCATATGGCCTTGGAACAGGCTGCCTATGGAGGGGGTGTTTAAAAGTCAGGTAGATCTAAAGCTTAGGGCCATGGTTTAGATGTGGTCTTGTAACAGATGGTTTAATGATTGGACTATGATCTTGAAGGTCTTTTCCAACCTAAATGATTCTTTAATTCTATCTGTGTATGTACCTGTTTCCAATGCAGCTGCAGTCTCAGTCTTATTCTGTGGTCTGGAATCAGAATCTCCTAACCAGCAACGAAAGAGCATTTTACAAGCATGCCTACCCCTACTTGGGCTTAGATCAACAAAAAAAGTACTAAAAATGCATACTTTTCAGGTTTTATGTTCATGAACAAGTACCTAGTTAACTCACCATAATCAAATGCAATCTGAAGTTCTTTGTCTCAGTTAAAAGACTACAATTCCAGCAACAACTGCTAAACAAACTGAACTACTGAGCCATCTCTGCTTCACTTGTATCAGCATTTTCAGAGACAAACAAACCTCATATGTGAGTTTCTACAGAACAGTAATGACCCTACTGTTTCCTAGCTACAGCTTCTAGAAACTTGCACTATAATCCCAGCTTCACAGATATGTAAAACACATGAATTATTTGAAACAGTTGGGTTTTTCCCCTGCCAAGCTTTACCCACGTAGGAGTCATGAGAAGCAGTGGAAACCACTTATTACTTGCATTAGCAGGTGATGAACAAGGAACAAAGGGACTAGTTTTGCAAGTGCTTTCAGCTCTTATGAATTCCCATCTAAAAATTTTGTCCACAGTCACTCAGCTCTTAGGCAACAGCTTAGAGTAGCAGCAGCAACTAGTTCTGACAAGGCAAGTTGTTGTAGACCAAGGTACTACTATAACAAAAGGTGACCAAGTAGGCCAATAGCATCCTGGCTTGTATCAGTAATAGTGTGGCCAGCAGGAGTAGGGACATAACTCTCTCCCTATACTGGGCACTGAGGAGCCCTCCCCTGGAGTACTGGGGGCAGTGCTGGGCCCCTCATTTCAAGAAAGATATTGAAGGGCTGGGAGTGGGTCCAGAGGAGCAATGAGGCTGGGGAAGGGACTGGAGGGAATGTTTGAGGAAGAAATGTTTGAGGGCCTTGGAGGTGTTTAGCCTGGAGAAGACTCAAGGAGAAGCTTCTCTCCAACTCCCTGAAGGTAGGTTGTAGTCAGCTGGGGGTCAGGCTCTTTTCCCAGGATACTAGCACCAGGATAAGAGCGCAGGGCCTGAAGCTGCATCAGGGGACAGTTACACTGGATGTTAGGAAGCCCTTCCTGATGGAAGGGGTAATAAGACCCTGGAATGGACTGCTCAGGGCAGTGGTGAAGTTTCCATCTCTAGATGTGTTTACATGGCAGTTAGTGCCATGGTTTAGGTTGTGGTGATGTCAGGTCATGGGCTGGGCTTGATGATCTTGGAGGTCTTTTTCAGCCATGGTGCCTCATTCAATGGATACAGCACCATGTCCACTGTCACAGGCATCACTGAGCTCTCCCAAAAGGGTTTTTGTTTCTACAGAAATGACTGGCCAGACTCCACATTTTAACACCACTGCATTTTGATCTGCTTCAGATTACATCCACTTCAGGGGTGCACTATGCAGAGAACCTTTCAGCATGCGGGTGCCAGATGATTGCTGAAGAGCAGACATGAACCACACTTAACCCAGAAACCAGATAAGGTCTCAATAACACAGTACTACACCATCAGCAGACTGACAACAGATGACATCAGTACAGAAAGATGTAAAAAACACCTGCTCATGTAGTTTCACGGAAGCTCAAGCTTCACATGTCAGATCATCTAGTCATGCAATTCTGAAAGCAAGTTTGGACAGATAAGCTATCACATGTTTTGCTTTTGTGGTCTATTAGACTAAAACATTAAGGTTAAGGATAAAGTAATGTAAAGGTTAGGAAAAGGATTTAAGCTATTGCCATCATTAGATCCTTTCTCCAAAAGTTAACCAGCTGAGCAAAGAATAAAAGCCATGACCATCTACCTGCACTTAGTTACTAGCCCTGAATCAAAGCATTTTCACCTACTGTAAGAGCCCCAACATCAACACGTGTATTAAAATCCTCTGTATGTGTTGTTCAAAGGCAGCAGAGGAAGTGACTGTTTTCTGTCTAGAACAGTAGGTGCCAGCTATTTGGTTTCAGTTTCAGTAGAGTCATAGAATGGTCTGGGTTGGAAGGGATATTAAATATTATCCAGCTCCAACACCTCCGCAGGGACATCTTCACTAGATCAGGTTACTCAGGGGCCCCAGCCAACCTGGAATTCAACACTGCCAAGGATGGCACAGCCACAACTTCCTTAGGCAACCTGCTCCAGTATCTCACCACCTTCACAGCAAAGAATTTGTTCCTCTTGTCCAACCCCAATCTCCCCTCCGGAAGTCTGGAACCCTTTCCCCTTGTCCTCTCACTATGCATCTGTGCCAAAAGCCCTACCTTAGCTTTCTTGTAGGCACCTCTGATCTTTAGTTGCTCTCCTTTGGACGCAGCACAGGAGCTCCCTGTCCTCCTGATGTTGGGGACTACAGAACTAGACCCAGTACTCCAGATGGGGTCTCAAGTGCAGAGAAGAGGGGGAGAACCACCTCCCTTGATAGACACCAATAGACAACAGCTTGGTATTTTGACTTCTATGCATGAACTGAAAACAAAGAAACCCAACACAATAAGGTGCTTTCTCAAACTTAATGTTGCACTCCATCATTAGGATTTGAGAGGGTAAACAGGAAGATAAGCATATCAAAAGTTACTGCTGTAGCATAAAAAGATAGCTAATTTAACTGCAGTAATGGGGGCTTAGCATCACACCCATAGAATCATCATGGCTCAGCAAGTCCAGCCCTCAGTACAACAGCTCCCTAACCCCTACACCATGGCCTCAAGTGCTTTAGCTACTCGCTTTTTAAAACACCTCCAGGGATGGCAACTCCACTACCTCCCTGGGCAGCCTGTTCCAGTGCCCAGCATAACTCTCCCAGTAAAGAACTTCTAAGATCCAATCTAAACCTCCCCTGACACAACTTGAGGGTATTTTCCCTCATGCTATCATTATTAATTAGAGAGAAGAGGCCAACACCAGCCTTGCTACAACCTCCACTGAGGTAGCTGTAGAGAGTAAGATCTTCCTCTTCTCTAGACTAAACAACCCCCAGTTCCCTCAGCCATGAAGATTAGCTTCTAAATGATTTTTCATATGAGATTAATAGGCATTATTTTCTTGTGTGCAATGAGTTTACATTTTCTTCACACAGCAATGCCTCAATATGCAAAGCAGCATTAATGAGTTTCAGAAGCTCTATGCTGTAATGTAGATTTTTTGTTGATGTACTGAAGTAGCTGATGATTGTAACCTTGCACAAGCAAAACACTGAAGTGAAAGACTTGATTGGAAGAGCTAGCTTTAAAACCATAAAGTAAAAGTCGCAGCTCAAGCAGTATATACTTAAAATATATACACATTTCATATCCTCTGAATGGTTCTGTAAACCAATTATACACACTTGAAGAACTCTGCTTTTATAACTTTAACAATCCATCTACAAAAACTTAAGCTACTTTCTGCAGAATTCCCCCAAAATTACTGTCACAAGAACAGAATTAAAGACTGTATTTTATGATCTAAAGACTGGTGTTATGTTCTAATTTAAAGAATATACTTAAAAATTAAATATATTTGCTGTTGAGTTACTATCTCCAAAATAAACTTCAGCAACAGGTAATTAATGGGTTTTTACAGGCCAAATCTAAGCTTTTAAAAACCACGTTAGACATCCATTCCTTTAGCCAAGAAGAGTTAACACTATGATTGAAGCTATTGCATCTGCATCTAAGAAATACTCACAGTACATGAGGGGTTGGAAGGGACCTCAAAAGATCATCCAGTCCAATCCCCCCACCAGAGCAGGATCACCTAGACCAAGTCACACAGGACCATGTCGAGACAGGTTTTAAAGCGTCTCTAGGGAAGGAGATTCCACAACACCCCTGGGCAGCACATTCCAGGGCTCTGTCACCCTCACTGGGAAGAAGTTCCTTCTCAGATTGGTGTGGAACCTCCTCTGTTCCAGCTCACACCCATTGCCCCTTGTTCTCTTGTTAGATGATACTAAGCAGAGCCTGGCTCAATCCTCCCGACACCCACCTTTCACATATTTATAAAGATTAATGAGGTCCCCCCTCAGTCTGCTTTTTTCCAAGCTCAAGAGACCCAGCTCCCACAGCCTTTCCTCATAAGGCAGGGTGATGAAGGAAGTGGAACACCTAACACCTCACTTGAGTACAACAGTCCTGTATTACAGGCATACACAGAAATGGTCCCTTCCAGTCCTCAATGTTCTGTGATTCTGTGAAATGCAGATCTCACCTACAAATTGGTTTTTTTTTTTAAACACAAAGACTTGAAAGCTCTTCCTCCCAACTGATTACCTGAATCAAATACCCTGAAAAGGTTTTGTGCAAGCATAAGAATGTTTTTTACACATTTACTGCCTATGGCATTTGCATCCTTAACATCATTAGCAAATCAGTTTAGCAGAGTGATGCTGATGGTAACTGTTCTATAGACAGCTCTCTACCTTTTGTCTCAAATGGCCTTCCAGATCATCTTTCCTCCTTGAAGTTAATCACTTATTTATAGGCCACGAGTCTGTTCAAAAGCACATTCACAAATTACTGGAGTTATGGGAAAGAACACCAGTCATTCTACAGTAATTATAAAGATGCAATCTTTGCTCATAAGAAATACAGTTGTGTTTCACAGACTGACTCCACAATTAGATACGCTTCAGCGCAGTCTTTGAACTGTGTCCGGAAGTATAACAGGCAAATCTCCAGAATACCTTCCTAGTGATGTTTTGGTCTGCTCAGCTTATTAGTCACTGCTTGTAACCACTCTGTATTTGATATTCAAAGCATAGCTGAAGGCTAAGTAAAGTGATTTTGCTGTTTCCCTGTAACCAGAAGGAAGGCAGCAACATAAGCAAAGACAAAAATACAGAGTATGGTTCTCCTTCCTGTTGCAGAAATAGTTATAAAGGTGAACTTTTTCTTTGGAGCAATGCAACCACCCTTGGCATATTGTGTATCTATATCAAACTACAGAATCTCACTGCATGCAAAAGGCTGAAGACCATAAAAATGGACAGCGTGTTAAAAAGCACCAAACCTCAAGTATGCCCCCAGACTACCTTAAAGTCTTGCTCATGTGCACATGAATTATGAGTTTGAGACCATATTTCCCTTTTCACTCTTGCTCATCAGGATTTGAACCACTTTCACAATACCATTGTGTTATTTGCTGTCCTTTATTTACAAAAACTAACGACACACAACAACTAACCAACACCAAGCACATGCAAGTACATCACGGGATGAGGATTAAGACAAGGACTGCAGCTTGCTCAACAGGATTTATAAATACTAACAGCTTTCCAGCCACAGAGCTACAGATCTTTACTGCATGAGACAGCAACACAGATACCAGGTCCTTAAATATTTCAGGGGAACTCTTTCTTCCCTCCTCATCTCTGGCATATGACTGCAGAATTTGCTATCACCAGTTACAGTCAGCATAGGTGTTAGCATCAATCTGCAGTGAAAAGAGCCAATAGCATAACTAGCATCAAAGAAGACTTCTAACTCCAATATGAGATGTGCTAATTTGTACACAGAATCACAGAACATCAGGGATTGAAAGCGACCTGCAAAGGTCATCCAGTCCAATCCCTCTGCCACAGCAGCATCACCTAGACCAAGTCACACAGGAACACGTCCAGGCAGGTTTTAAACATCTCCAGAGAAGGAGACTCCACAACCCCTGCTAAGTAGCCCACTGTAGTGATCTGTCACCCTCACTGGGAATGAAGTTCCTTCTCTTATTGATGGGGAACCTCCTATGTTCCAGCTTACAGTCATCGCCCCTTGTTATATAATTCTCTGGAATGATTTGTGAATCTGTGATGTACAAACTTAATACTTGAGAGCAATTATTTGCTGTATGTCCTCATACTTTTCGATCAGACTGGGCAAATCAGCTGTCCTGAAAAGGTGTGCTTCAGGGACCTCATAAGTCTCCTTGCTAAAAAATAGCCAAGCTGAGCTGTTCAGGAAGTTTCTCTGATACTTTCATGACAATGTAAGTAGTAACTATCAAGTAACTCAACAAGTAACTCTACCAAGACTAGGGAATCCATTAACACCAGGTTACAGTAGCAAGCACCTGTCCAGTTTCATAAAAGAAAGGTTTAGGCTATTTTCAAATTTACAAAATGTAAGTTGAACCCCAAGTTTAAGTAGAACCAAGCAGCAAAACTGTAGCTTTCGCAATCACACTATATGGTAATCACAAGGAACATAACAGCAGGCCTGGAATACTCCATTAACATAACACTGTGTAGTTAAAAATACCGTGGACGTAAAACACAGAGGTTGCACAAGGGACAAACAGTCCAGTGGTTCTCTGATCGCTGTTAGCTAGAGAAACCCCCCCAAAAATCATCAAGGTACACTTAGCACTGCACTGTAATCCAGCCAGGCTTTCAAAATGTCATTTCACAGCAAGAAAACTCTTTCAGAACTAGAGGCAATCTAGATATCAAGTTAGCCACAGCAACAAAGTGCACTCCAGCACTCACCACAGTGAGACAAGGTGAATTTCTGTGTGTGCAACTCGAGCAATCCATCCATATATAATGGCCATTTAAGTGCTTTCATTCAGTTTGTTCCTGAAGAAGTCATATCAACAGACACTTGAAAGCTTAAGTAGTCACCTCTCAAAAGTTAGAAGCTATTTATTTCATCACTGTAGTAATGTTTCTCATGTGTACATATTTAAATCTTTATTACAACACATAGACCTTAACTCCACCCCTGACTGCTACCTCTATTTCAAAATATATTTCTAAACAATGTGTTTGCTTTAGTTTCTACACTTAATTTTGCAGTAGTCAAGTTTCCTGCATTTCTCAAGACACGTGTTCAAACACCTCTATACCCAAAAGAACTGCAGGACGGAGGTATCACAAATTTGTGACTATTAGTCACTGTTTTCTAGCCAGGTTATTGAAGGTCCTCTAGGCATTTGGTTTTACTTGTTTTGTTATTTAAAAAACAATTCCACACCAGAAATGCCTACTAGGCAAGCACAGCACATATATATTTTCTAAACTCATTAGCTTCACAGCTTGCCACCACTTCAACCACCCAGTCCTCCCAGGAGTAAGACTCCGGTGCTTCCAGTTTGGTTGGCTGTCCTATCTTCTTATAGTATTAGGATAGATGATTTACCAAACATAACTGTAAGCACTTGTATGTTTAAGAAGCAATGATGTAGGGGATTACAGCAGCTCATGAAATGATGAACTCTCAGTTAAGCTACAGGAGACAAAACTCCTTTACAACAAACATGTATTGTAACCTTTCTTACAAATCCCAAGTTTATCTTGCCAAATACTTTGTGCCTAGCGACTGAACAGGAATTATACTTTGTTTGAGAAAACTATTAATGATTGAAAACACTATATATATATATGTGTTAACAAAGAAGTCTTTTTAAGCAATTGTATAGCTTATCTCATTCCACTGGGGAAGAAGAATAAAAAAAAGAGCAAACACCATTGATGTTAAGTTCTGCAGGCTTAATATTCTCTGTTCTTGTTTTAACTACTATTTCTTAAACCTCAGTTCCCTCTCAACCTTCACAGCATAACAGAACATTGAGGATTGGAAGGGACCTGGAAAGATCATCCAGTGCAATCCTCCTGACACAGCAGGATCACCTTGACCAAGTCACATAGGAACATGGCCAGGCAGGTTTTAAATGTCTCCAGAGAAGGAGATTCCACAACACCCCTGGGCAGCCTATTCCAGTGCTCCGTCATCCTCACCATGAAGAGGTTCCTTCTCATGTTGATGTGGAACCTCCTCTGTTCCAGCTGACACCCACTGCCCCTTGTCCTATCAGTAGATGACACTGAGCAGAGCCTGGCTCCATCCTCCTGACACCCACCCTTCACATATTGATAAACACTAATGAGGTCACCCCTCAGTTTCTTCTTCTCCAAGTTAGAGACCCAGCTCCCTCAGCCTTTCCTCATCAGGGAGATGTTCTACTCCATCACCTTTGTGGCTCTGCACTTCTTCCTACCTTGAGGAAAGCAAACTTCTCTCATCTGCGTGGGTCCTCGCCCACTTAACTGCACATTTGATTCATCTGTTCCCATGAAAGCTTCCGCTTTCCTGGGGAATTTTAAAAATTTGAGTGGATGTATGTGGGAAGAGCAAAGAATTCCTTCCATCCCTGCAAAGACATCTCTGAGGCCCACATATGCTGGTTATATTCAAGGAAAGAAAACTGTGAAAACTACTTTTTAATCTAGTCAACATAAAAATAGATGACACTATACTTAACCACCAGCATAACACACTAACTACAGTACTTCAGTGGAAATTAACATTTAGCATAAAGAAAAAGTTGGCATGATCACAAGTCAAGAACTGTACAGACTAATAATAGGTTTCTTACCCAAAAATAACCTCCTATAGGACTATTCAAATCATCTTCCAATTTTTATTAAGTAGAAGCCAACATCTTCCAAGCGCTTAGACTGGAAGCGCTAAGATGTCCTTTGCTAAGCAACAAAGCAGCAGCATTTAGCGTTTTATCCATTTCACTGGCACACACACCCAGAACTACTTTTTCTCTAAAAGCTCATTTCTTCAGGAGAATACAAGATCTCTTCACATAAAGATACATAAAATCCAAGTAGAGATTCTTCCTTCTGCCTCTGTGTCCATCACCCAAGATCTACTGAAGCACTTCTCTACTTACAGAATAAGCCATGGCATTGAAAAGAAATGTTATCATACTCTCAGTTTCACCTAATTCAAAGAAGCAAAGCCTGAGAGCCATTAAGCTTCCCTCATCTTGGCACCTACTAAGCAAACAGGAGATGAAATAAATATGTAACATATAAGACGACCTCCAACAGGGAGAGGAATCACAGAACATTACAGATTGGAAGACACCTCGAAAGGTCACCTAGTGCAATCTCCCTGCCAGAGCAGGGCCACCTAGACCTAGTTGCACAGGAACATACTCAGGCGGGTTTTAAATGTGTCCAGAGAGAGAGACTCCACAACACCCCGGGGCAGCCCTGCAAAGTTTATTTAAGTAAAGTTCCTGAACATTAAATGAAGCTTAAAACAGGAAAGCAGCAGGGAGCAGAAGCCGTATAACTGATAAGGAAGACAATCAGAAGAGAACATGTGGCATGGAAAAGACTTTTCAGTGACCTCGTAAGATTTGACCTCAAATATTTAACTAACTTCAAAACCAAAAATGTTTAGTTCCAGCAGAAGTTGCTCCTACAGTCAGAGGATTTACTGGGTTTTGTTGCCCCTCCCTGATGCACGTTTCCTGTTGTGCAGTAAAACTAAATCATTCTTGTACTCTCTCCTCTACTTTACTTAGTTTCACAAAACTCACGACTATCTACCTGCACCCCTGTAAAACACACGAAACATTAGGCAAATTAGGAAGGAAGAGGGTCAGCTAAAACCTCCTCTAGGAGCTTTGTTTCCACATGACCAGTTTACTAGCTCACAATCTGTCATGAAAACTGAACAGTACACTTCCTGCATTACTGCCAAGTAGGAAGCTTAATAGCTGATCACAAAAAGCTTATTTGCAAGTGGGGAGCTAGCATGAAAGATCAGGTCGTGAACATGCAGAAAATTCCCACAGTTCCTTCACCTGCCACACAAGAAGCAGCTCCAATAAGCAAGATTGTTTAAGTTTCCTGCAGTCATCTAACCACGGATAGTATTGCTCTCATTAGAGCAGGTAGGCGATGTCTTGCAGCCTCTCTACTACGGCATCATCCAGGCTAGCTCAAGCCTCTTGCCATACCAGATGGAACTAAGTATTTGAATTCACAGTGAAGCAGATGAATCACAGAACATTAGGGATTGGAAGGGACCTTGAGAGATCATCCTGTCCAATCTCCCTGCCACAGCAGGATCACCTAGATCAAGTCGCATAGGAACATATCCAGGCAGGTTTTAAATGTCTCAGGACAAGGAGACTCTACAACCCACCTGGGCAGCCCCTTCCAGTGCTCTGTCACCCTCACTGGGAAGAAGTTCCTTTTTATATTGATGCCGAACCTCCTCTGTTCCAGAGGACACCAATTGCCCCTTGTCCTATCATTAGATACCAGCAGGCAGAGACTGGCTCCATTGTCCCAAAACCCACCTGCAAATCCATTTGCTAGAGTTACAGTGACACGGAAGAAGAGTGGAAATATAAAACAAAACTTGCAACTAGTACTCCAATCTTGTAGATATGAACTTACTTTGGCAGTAAACATCTTGAGCCTTTGCCTCAGCAATACATACTCAAGCTCCACTAATCACCAGTGTGAGGTGAGCTCTCTAGATATAGCTGGAGTTTCTGTAAAAGCTGCAGCAAGAATGCAAATTTCTTTGGAAGGCCTCAAAGCTGAGAAGAAATAAAACACAATGTTCTATCTGTGAGGGTCCAGACTACAAGTCCTACAAGGAGTGGCTGAGGGAACTAGGGAGTGGCCTGAAGAACAGGAGGCTGAAGTGAGACCCTTCTCATCCTCTGAAACTACCTGAAATTTGCTTGCAGTGAGATGGAGGTCAGTCTTTTCTCCCAAGTAACAAGTAGTAGGATGACAGGAAACGGCCACCAGTTTCACTAGAGGAGATTTATGTTGGATATGAGGGAAAAAAAAATCCTGTACAGAAAGGATTGTAAAGCACTGGAACATGCTGCCTGGCAAAGTGGTGGGATCACTATCCCTGGAGTTACTTAAGATGTGTAGACAAGGTGCTGAGGGACATGGTTTAGCTGTGACCTGGCAGTGCTGGGTTAATAGTCAGGCTTGATCTGCAAGGCCTTTTCCAACCAAAACAATTCTGTAATCCAAGTTTACTCCACAGACATAGGTCACAAAATCACAGAATTATTGAGGCTGGAAAAAAACCTCTAAGATCATCAAGCCCAGCCCATGACCTTTAACAAACAGCTGAAGCAGGATAATTATACCATTCCCAGTTATTTCCTCAAACACTTCACAAAGCAGAGCATGTGAGCACACAGCTGCTTTGATGCAAAGTCCAGTAGCTTAGCTGAAACTGTCAGAGAAGACTAGTCAAGCTAAGCTGTCGGACTTCGTACTAAAGCAGCTGGAAGTACTTGCACACCTTTCTCTTTGCCAAGAGCATTACCGGCTTCAGTAACTTTCAGCTGAAGCTGACAAAGAGTAGGAAGAACTTCAGTCACCAGAGCAAGGTATGTCGGCGTATGTCAAGCTCCCAAAGACAATCATTAACGTGTTTGGAGATCTAAGTAATTACAGCTACATCATGTGTAACCCTCTGCTCTGATGTAACAGTTTCCAGACTAGTGAACACTAAGGATTAACTAGAACAGAATCGTGCCCAGATGTACACGAACTTTTCTCACAAACATCACTGACAGCTGAAGGCAAATGAGGACAGAATCGAGCCTCGATACCTGAAGACTGTCCCCCCACCCCCACCGCCATTGCACAGGTGTCTGCTTTTCCTGCAGCGCCTGCCCTAACTAGACAGCAGAACACTTCGCAGAAGGTTAATGAATTAAGCCTCAACACACCCAGTAGCTTAGCATCGCCCTATTAAAGATGAGCCCTGAGGCACAGGCGGGAAGGCTAACACAACCGAGGCCACAAGCATTAACGCACACACAAGACCAGAGAAACAGGACTCGGATAGTGGCCATCAACCCCTGGAGACTCACGTTCACCAGGACCTACCAAGGGTCGCCTGGAGGGACGGGAGGGGCGCGGGGCGCCGGGTGAGGAGGAACCACGGAGCGGGCCGCGGAGAACGGGAGGGGAAGCCCGTCCGGGCTCCCCCCGAACCGCTCCGCGCTCACACAGCGCCTGTCCTCGGGCAGGCCGCGGCTCCCACTCCCTGACTAGTGGGCCCCAGGGAGGGCTCCGCGCCACCCCTCCCCTCCTCATGCCACCCTGGGCCCTGGCAGCCGCCTCATACCTTGGCTACGTAATCCTTCACCTCATCCAGGTCCCCGTTCTTGAGAGCCCACATAAACTCCTTGTCGGACATCGCGGCCNTCCGATCCCCCTCCCCGGGCTGGGGCCGCTCGCTGCCGGCGGGCGAGACGCAGGAGACCGGTCGCGCGAGCCACCGCCTGTCCGCGGCGAAAAGCGGTTTTACTTGCGCGCGCCGCTTCCGCTTCCGGTTCCCATCCCCGGGCTCCCCCCTCCTCCCCCGCCGGCCCCTTCCCACCAGCGCCGCGCGGCACCCACGCGAGAGCGCGCGAGGAGCGCATGCGCCATGCGCAGCCCCCACGGAAGCCGCTGTGCGCCTGCGCGCGGGGCAGCGCGTCCCCTGCTCCCGAGATACGGCCGTGGGGGTGCGGGGCGGGTCCACTGGCTACCGTGTGGGCACCGAGCCCGGTGAAACCCGGCCTTACGCTTCCGTGTGCGCGGGGCCCTGCGGCTCGACCTGGGATGGGTCCGGGAGGCGGTGGTCCAGAGTCTCTTGGGTGGTGCCCGGCGATAGGTCGGAGGCAGTGGGCACCAACCGGAGCCCTGGAGGTTTTCCAAACCCTCCTGGATGTGTTCCTGTGGGATCTGCTCTAGGGGATCCTTCTCTGGCAGGGGGCTTGGACTGGAGGCGCCCCAGAGGTCCCTTCCAAACCCAAACTTAGTGTGTTTCTGTGACTCCGATTTGCAGCACCCAAGGAACTGTGTGCTTGAGCGTAAATCCGTGAGGGCTGGGTGTCAGTAACAGACAATCTTGTGCCCTGTGACAGGACAAGGGGCAATGGGTGTCACCTGGAGCGCAGGAAGTTCCACCTCAATATGAGGAAGAAGTTCTTTACAATGAGGGTGACAGGGCACTGGAAGGGGCTGCCCATGGAGGTTGTGGAGTCTTCCTTCTCCAGAGACTTTCCAGACCAGTCTGGATGTGTTCCTGTGTGACCTGTCCTAGGTTCTATGGTCCTGCTCGAGCAGAGAGTTTTGACTTGATTTATAGAATCATTCAGGTTGGAAAAGACCCTTGGGACTGTTAAGTCCAACTATGAATCCTAATTTACAAGTTCACCCCTAAACCAGATCCCCCAACACTACATCTAAGTGACTTTTCAACACATTCAGAGGTAGGGACTCAACCACCACCCTGGGCAGCCCATTCCAGTGCCTGAGCACTCTCTGCATGAAGAATTTCTAACTGATGTCCAGTCTAAACCTCCTCTGTTGGAGCTTGAAGCCCTTCCCCCTGGTTCTGTCACTAATAACCTGTGAGAAGAGACCAGCACCAACATCTCCACAATGTCCTTTCAGATAGTTGTAGAGAGTGATGACGTCTCCCCTTAGCCTTCTCTTCCTCAAACTAAACAGCCCCAACTCTCTCAATCTCCAGGATTTATCCTCCAGGGTAGATAATAATTTCTATTTTATTTTAACTCCCACATGCAACCAAACCAAATTCTACTGCAACAGTATGTAAAGGCTTGACTCCCAAGTGGCATGGCCAATATTCTAAAATTCACTACATTTTACATGACAGTGACAAGGAGGGACCTCCTGAAGATGCCTTCCACCCCCTAATGATCTGTGTGTCTCTTCCCGCTGAGGGAAGTAGGTGCCTCGATAGCTGTTCTACAAAGCCCGGGGCACCAAACACGCTCTGAGTAATTATCACCCTGCTCCCAAACCAGGAGCAGGTAGACATGAAAGGAAGGCTGCAATAATTAATTGATATGTTGGCACTCGGTGGTTGTGTCTGTTCTTTGAAACCACCTGTTTTGCCTATGGAACAAGCAGCCTGTGCATGAATCATTCTGGACTGTTCTTCTAACCCCTCTGGCACAAACTGTAGACACCCCTGAAGCTAGAGCTACTCTGCAGGATGTCCGGGTTTGAGTTAGAACTAGACCCAGTCTGACAACAGTATGAAAATGGACAGAGGATCATAGAATCATAGAACTGTCCAGGTTGGAAAAGGTATCCAAGGTCATGGAGTCCAACCAGAAACCTAATTCAAAGGTATTCAGACAACAAATTACAAGTGCTTGTAGCTGTATTCTTGATGGTTTGTTTACAGCTGACAATTAAAACTGCTTTTCTCTGGATAATATGCACAGATGTATAAATGAAACACATGGTGCCACTCGCTTTAGTGTGTAATCGTTTGCCTAGTTTTATTATCCCTTGTAGGCAGCATGTTTGTTTCACAGCACATCCCTCTCCATCATTCCTCAGTCTCTTCTCTTCTACAGAACTATTGAATGTGCTTTAGACCACAACCATCTAGGAAAAGTCTGCAGAGTAAAGAACTCCTGGTGGAGTAAAGAACTGCATCGGGGCACTCTGAGTTAGAAAGAAATCTAGTCACACAGTGGTATGGAATGGAGCAAAGCTGGAGATGGGTAGATTTAGAGTGGATGTGAGGAGGAAGTTCTTCACCGTGAGAGTGGTGAGAGCCTGGAATGGGTTGCCCAGGGAGGTCGTTGGGGCCTCATCCCTGGTGGTGTTTAAGGCCAGGCTGGATGGGGCTCTGGCTAGCCTGGTCTAGGGTGAGGTGTTCCTGCTTGTGCTGGGGGTGTTGGAACTGGATGATGGTTCTTTCCAACCCTGAGTGATTCTGATTCCATGGGTTCTCCAGTCAGGCGAGCCTGCTGTGGCAGGGGGATTGGACTGGATGATCTTTCGGAGTCCCTTCCAATCCCTGATGATTCTATGATTCTATGTAATACAACTGTAGTTTTGCATTTATCTGCTTCAGCAAACAAACTGTGATTCATTACTGTATTCAGTTATACAAATATATATGTAATGATATCTATAAATATGTATAATGTGTATGCTGGTATAAATCATCAATGCAGTGCACAAACAGCCCAGGCAGAATGCAGGGCAAGACAATGCAATTAGCTATCTGAATAAAAAAGAAACCCCAAAGCCATCAACAAAGCAAAACAAAAGCCAGCACATAAACCAAAGAATCCACTTGAATGCAAAGGGGTGCCCTTGCGGGTTTATTTATGAGCACATTGGTTCTTACATTTGCTGCCTTGCCTTTGTGTAGTGGCAAACAATTCACAGGTAACAGCTGTTAGCTCAACAGCAGCAAAGCAGTAGCATAAAGCATTGTCAGGCAGAATACATTCTGTTCAAATAATAATGATCGAGTTGATGGATAGACTAGGTAAAGTTATGGAACTGGTACAAGAGGTATAGAAACAACAGGAGAAAATCGGGCAGTTTCTTGGCTTTCTGTTTATTAATTGGCCATATTTATTCTATTTGACGCAGATTGTCTGCCATGGAGATTACCAGTGATGAAACACTGGTATGTTCCTCTTACTTTTCAAATCAAGCACTGGTTTTCATAGAATCGCAGAACCACAGAGTGGCCAGGGTTGGAAGGGGCTTTAAAGATCATCTAGTTCCAACCCAACTGCACAGGCAGGTCACCTTCACTAGAGCAGGTCACTCAGGGCCCCAGCCAACCTGGGCTTCAACACGGCATGGGGCAGCCACAACATCCCTGGGCAACCTGTTACAGCATCTCAGCACCCTCAGAACAAAGAATTTGTTCCTCATGTCCAACCTCAATCTCCCCTCTTCAAGCCTGGAACCCTTTCCCCATGTGCTCTTGCTATGCACTCATGTCAAAAGCCTTCCTCTAGCTTTCTTGTAGTCCCCTTCAGAAACTGGAAAGCTGCTAGAAGGTAACTTGGAGGCCTCCTCCAGGCTGAACAACTCCAACTTGCTCAGCCTGTCCTCACAGGGGAGGTGCTCTCCAGCCCTCTGGTCATTTGAGTTGCTCTCCTCTGCACATCTTCCCGGAGCTCCATGTCCTTCTGATGCTGGGGACTCCAGAACTGGACACAGGACTCCAGGTGGTGTCTCACCAGTGCAGAGTACAGGGAGAGAATCACCTCCCTGAACTGACTGTCACTGCTTCTTTTAACCAAAAATTGTGGGGTTTGTTCCATGCATCACAAACCTTTTCACACAGGATACGTAAGGAAAGGAGCTCCCATCTCCCTGAGTTACTTCTGTAGTTGTGTGAAGCTCTGGTGAAGTAGTCTTGTGTTTTGGAGACTGCTGCAAATAGGTTTGTTCCTAACCTTATCTGTGTAAATCTTTGAGAGGTAAATGTGTACAGGTAGGGCCAGGTTGTGCTCTGCCTGTCTGTGCTATGAAAAGTCTGAAGAAAGAGGGAGTGGAAAGGACATGAGTTATTTTTTCTCTCCCGAGGTCAAGCAAGGTTTGCAGGAGGGGAAACCCAACCATTTGGTTGAACATGTTCATTGTGGTGCTTGAAACAGCAGGGGAAGCAAAACCAGACCTCCAGTTCCAGTTCTCTGGTCCGTGTTTGTGAACCTCAGTAAGGCTTGGCCTTGGCAAGTAGCGCAGTAACTTGGGTGCCAGCCTGGGGCAGCGAGGAAAGGTGTCGTTCTCTGGAAATGTATCTGCCCATGGAGTGGAACTACCTTTTCCTTGGACACTACTTAGTAAACATGATCTAGCAGCTGCTAAACAAGGAGCTGGCTCTGAACGCAAGGAGCATATAGGTGTTGACAAATACTGTCAGCAAGATTAGAATGTGACTAATGGTTTGGTGACTTGACTCATAAACAACCGGGCTGGGTTTATTTATTAACACAGAGTACAAATCTCCTTGTGCTTGTAGAACTCCTCTCTTCCAGTTTCATTTGTAGAGGCCAGTTGGTTCTTATGTTTTCGTTCCTTCATTTCACATTTGCATCCTGTTCCTTCTCTCCTTTATGGAATAACTCATTGTTACTGTCTCCAGGACTACACCAAGAGAAGAGACCTCTTTTCTATAACCTTCTGTCTGATTTTGGGAGCAGTCTGTAGGAAAAGGAAGTTCAAGAAATTATCTCTTGACAATCTCAGTTATTGTTCTAAGTGAAAGTTATAGAAACACAGAATAATTGGAAGAAGCCTCTGGAGGTTGCAGAATCACACAGAATCATTCAGGTTGGAAAAGACCTCTGGGATCATCGAGTCCAACCATCAACCCTACTCTGCAAGTTCACCCCAGAACCAGATCCCCCAACACTACATCCAAGAGACTTTTAAACACATCCAGGGATGGGGACTCAACCACCACCCTGGGCAGCCCATTCCAGTGCCTGACCACTCTCTCCAGGAAGAATTTATTCCTGATGTCCAGTCTAACCCTCCCCTGCTGGAGCTTGAAGCCCTTCCCTCTGGTTCTGTCACTAATGACCTGTGAGAAGAGACCAGCACCAACATCTCTACAGTGTCCTTTCAGACAGTTGTAGAGAGCAATGAGGTCTCCCCTTAGCTTCATCTTCCTCAAACAAAACAGCCCCAACTGTCTCAATCTCTCCTCATCACATTTATTCTCCAGGCTCTTCCCCAGCTTCGTTGCCCTCCTCTGCCCTCAGATGATGTAACTCAGGGCCCTTTCCAGTCAAGTTCTGAGTATCTGCAAGTATGATGAAACCACGACTTTTCCTGGCATCTTTTTCTGGTGTTTCACTGCTTTTGTAGAATGAAAAGAAAAGATCCTTATATCTAGTGAAACATTTCCCATTCTAACTTGGTTACCTCTTTCTTCTTCAGGAAGAGTTTGCATGTGCCTTCTCTCTCTATTCTCATAGACAGCAGTGAGATCCCCCTCATCCCACCTTAAACTTGACATCTCAGGGCTGAAGAAGACAATCTCTTTCAGCTTTTTAGCACATTTATCATCCTGGTCATCTCCTAGTGGACTCTCTGCAGTACATCAATGCCTTTTGCACACTAGGGAGTCGAGACCTGGCAGCAGGACTCCATCTGCAGCCTCCCAAATGATGACCAGAAAGGATCAATCACTCATTACTGATTATTCATTTGAAGGCTACGTGTTGTCTTCCAGCAGACAGTTGCGATGAAGGGTTAAACAGCTGGGAGCTCACGCTGTTGTGAGTGATAACTCAGCCTCTGCTCCAAAGCCAGGGACTGTTCAGTATAGCTGAGCATCGCAGTCTGGAGAACTTTGCCCAAAGCTCTGCTGATGGTGCAAGATTCTGAATAGGTTGCAGTTTGCTTTTTCCACAACAGCCTGGGCTTTGCAGTGCTGACAAAGGTGAAATCTCTTGCTAGCAAGCAAATGAGAGTTGGGTGCATTAGGGACTGCTACTAACAAAGAGGAAACACAAGCAACATCATTTTTCTCACCGTACTTGTTCAAGCAATAAACAACTGACTAGTAGAAGTGTTGCCGGTGTGATTTTCTACTTAAATGAAAATGCATCGTTATTGAACTTCCTCAGCCGCGTAGGAATAACTCTAAATTGTAATCGTGGAATCACAGAACAGTTTTGGCTGGAAGAGATCTGCAAGATCATCAAGTCCAACCTCTTCTGAGCCCTATCAGCACCACTAAACCCTGTCCCCCAAGGCAACATCTACCCTTCTCTTAAACACCTCCAGGGATGGGGACTAAACCCTCTCCCTGGGCAGCTGTTCCAGTGCCTGACATCCCTTTCAGGAAAGAAATTCCTCCTGACATCCCACCTGAACCCCCCCTGGTGAAGCTTAAGGCCATTTCCCCTCATCCTATCACTGGCCACCAGGAAGAACAGACCACCTCCTGCCTCTCTACACTCTCCTTTCAAGTCGTTGTAGAGAACAAGAAAGTCTCCCCTCAATCTCCTCTTCTCCAGGCTAAACAGCCCCAGATCCCTCAGCCGTTACGCACACAACGCCTGTTCCAAATCCTTTACCACCTTGGTAGCCACCTCTGTCCATTCTCCAGCCCTTCAACATCCCTGTTGTAGTGAAGGGCCCAAAACTGGACACAGGACTCCAGGTGTGGCCTCACCAAAGCTGAGTAGAAGGAAATGATCACTTCCCTGCTCTTGCTGGCAACTCTAATAGTGTAGGGGAAGTTCTAGGAAGTTTATTTCCCATCTCTATGGGGAAGAACTACAGAGAGTAAAAACCTGCCTTTCGTAGAAATGACAGCCATTGAGGACAAAACAGAAGACATCTAGTCAGGCATTTTTACCCTAATTCTGAGAAGGGGTCACAGTTTGGAAAGTGAGTGGAAGTTGATGTGTAGGTTATACATCAGTTATATGTTGGGTGAATGAGTGACTGAAGAGGTTGGACAATAACCCGGAATAGAAGAAACAACAAAATTGCTCAAAGTTTCAAGATAAGCCAGAATAAAGTATTTTATGAGTAAACCTTTGAGACCACATCTGGAATATTGTGTCCAGTTCTGTGCTCCTCATTTCCAGAAGGACATAGAGCTGCTGGAGAGAGTCCAGCACAGAGCCACAAAGATGGTGAAGGGGGTGCAGCATCTCCCTGGTGAGGAAAGGCTGAGGGAGCTGGGTCTCTTGAGCTTGGAGAAAAGGAGACTGAGAGGTGACCCCATTAATATTGATAAATATGTGCAGAGTGGGTGTCAGGAGGATGGAGCCAGGCTCTGCTCAGGGGCATCTAATGATAAGAGGCAATGGGTGTGAGCTGGAACAGAGGAGGTTCCACATCTATATGAGAAGAACTTCTTCCTGGTGAAGGTGACAGAGCACTGGAATGGGCTGCCCAGGTGGGTTGTGGAGTCTCCTTCTCCTGAGACATTTAAAACCCACCTGGATGTGTTCCTGTGTGACTTGGTCTAGGTGATCCTGCTGTGGCAGGGGGATTGGACTAGATGATCTTTGGAGGTTCCTTCCAATCCCTAACATTCTGTGATTCTGTGGTTCCATGGAAGTCTGGACTTTGCAGTGCAAGTGGAAATAAAAACAAGAGAGAAACTGAATTTTCAGTTTTCCTGTGTCTTTATATTTGCTTGTTGTCCTCCATGGAAACTGATGAGTGCTTTATGTCTCCTTAGAGGAATGTAAGGAAACTGAGAGCTACATGGGTGTTTGTCTCTGCATACGGTACAAACGCCCTGAAATTGCAAAGTCATCTCTGTAAAATGTAGAGGAAGACAGGAACTGCAATGGACTTCTGTAGCACCTTTTGGTTTACTTCTGTGAAGGAAGTAAAAAGAGGAAATGTAAAGGGGAAATGGCCTCAAGTTGCATCAGGGGAGGTTTAGATTGGATATTGAGAAGAAGTTCTTCCCTGAGAGAGTGGCTGGGCGCTGGAACAGGCTGCCCAGGGAGGTGGTGGAGTCACCATCCCTGGAGCCATTTAAAAACTGAGTCGCTACAGCCAGAGCAGGGTCACCTAGACCAAGGTGCACAGGTTTCTACCTAATAGTTTCTATCTAGACAGTTTCTATCTAATAAAACTATTTTCCCACCACTATCCTCACACCAGTGCATGTGCTGTGCCTTGGATTGATCAGTTTTGCTTTCTGACATGAAAAGCATCTCAAGCGTCACTCTGGTCCCTTCTTGCTCTCCTGAGAAGGGCCCTCGGGAGCATCTCCCGTCCCGTGGTGGCCATGAGTTATGTCCCGTCTGACCTCTAGCGGTTGTCTTCTTGAATTGAGGCTCCTCCTGCCTCCAGAGGGGCTGCATTCATGTCTTAGGTTTGGCAGTCACGGAATCACGGAATCACAGATCACTAGGGACTGGAAGGGACCTCGAAAGATCATCTAGTCCAATCCCCCCCGTCACAGCAGGATCACCTAGGATCTAGTCGCACAGGAACATCTGCAGGCGGGTTTTAAACGTCTCCAGAGGAGGAGACTCCGCAACCTCCCTCGGCAGCCCCCTCTGGTGCTCTGGCACCCTCACCGTGAAGAAGATTGATGTGGAACCTCCTATGATCCAGCTCACACCCATTGCCCCTTGCCCTGTCATTAGATGTCACTGAGCAGCACCTGGCCCCATCCTCCTGACACCCACTTGTTATTTATTACCATTTATGGGGTCACCCCTCAGTCTCCATTCTCCAAGCTCAAGAGACCCAGCTCCCTTAGATTTTCTTCATCATCTTTGTGGCTCTGCACTGGACTCTCTCCAGCAGTTCTGTGTCCTGTGATTCTGTGAATGGACTGGATGATCTTTTGAGGTCCCTTCCAATCCCTAATGTCCTGTGATCCTGTGATTAGACCAGAGGATCTTTGGAGGTCCCTTCCAATCCCTAATGTTCTGTGATTAGACCAGATGATCTTTCGAGGTCCCTTCCAATCCTTAATGTTCTGTGATCCTGTGACACTGTCCTGTGCATTTAGCACTTCATAATTTTCTGCTTAATTAACCATTGCTGTAACACACTATGGAGGATGCAGAGAGAATTCACAATCCCCTGAACAAGCACCCAAACAGCCAAGAGACACCTGAGGAAGGAATGGGTGAGTGTTCACCCTGCTGTTCCAGGGACTTGTGTCTCAGCAGGTCAGCCCCACCGAATCCCCAGCTGCTGCTGCAGTTTCCCACCCAGAATCTCTTTGGCTGCACTTGCTATGCTGATAGAAAGCAATCGTCCTGTTAACTGTGCATCTACTTCTGAGAAATGATCCACTATATATAGCTTTTCCCCTCGAAAAATGAGTGTGGCTCCAGAATGCTTGATGTCAGCGCACACGCCAATTTCTCTCGGTAATGGCTCTAACGTAAGTGCTTCTGCTTCCACGGGTTGACATCACAGATTCATTTTCTCTGCCTGATGCTAATGTTTCCCTGACTGTACTACAGATACTACAAGTGGTAGGAGAAGCCTTCCTCTTTTTGGGAAGGGGTTTCTGGCTCAAAGTCCCACCAGACTGGGTGATGATTAAAATTTCAGTGAGTACCCCAGAGGGAAATGAAGTTTTCTGTGCAAGAGGCAAGAGCAACCTGGAGGAAGTTGGACTTGATGATCTATGAGGTCTCTTCCAACCATGGTAATACTGTGTGATACTGTGTGAAGTATAGGAATGTACTCTGAGTAAACAGGTAGTAGGGTTTTTTGGCTTTCCTCTGGACCATGTAGCTGTTGTGTCTAACTGCTGCCTTAATAGATCAGATTGAAAATTAAATGTGATGTCTTTGTACCTTGTGTGGTCAGTGAAACATCCACGGGATTCAAAGCATTAACTTAGGAAACTACAGAGGAATTTGTGAACTGTTGGGGGAATTTTAATCATCTGGCATAAAAATGAGAGTAGGAACTAGTACTTCAAGTCACAGAATCACAGAACTTTAGGGACTGGAAGGGACCTTGAAAGATCATCCAGTCCAATCCCCCTGCCACAGCAGGATCACCTAGATCCAGTCACACAGGAACATGTCCAGGTGGGTTTTGAATGTCTCAGGAGAAGGAGACTCCACAACCCCCGTGGGCAGCCCCTTCCAGTGCTCTGTCACCCTCACTGGGAAGAAGTTCCTTCTCATATTTATGTTTACTTCACATACACATGCACATTTCCTCCCGTTGTCTGCCTTTATTCGTATTTTCTACGTAAAGCATGTCTAAAATGAGTTTTCCTCACTGAGCTTTTCAGTTACAGAGACCGCGCTGGGCTCTCTACAAACGATGCATCTGTGTTGAACAAAAGCATTTAGACCCGACGAGCTGCAGCATTTACAGGCAGTTTTGTGTGCAGCCTAAATATTTATTTCTAGGTCTGGAGATAGGCTTTCATTCTATGCATTGCAAATGAACTCCAGCAAAACTGCAGGTGTAAGCTTTGGAACACACAGAGCATTTACAGTTTCCACTGTGATACTACACAAAGATTACAGAGATCCTTAGGAGTTGGAAGGGACCTCAGAAGGTCACCGTGTCCAACCCCCTTGCTTGAGCAGGACCTTAGAAGCTAGGGTGGGTCACATAGGGATGCAGACAGATAGGTCTTAGAAGTCTCCAGAGAAGGAGACTCCACAACCTCCCTGGGCAGCCCCTTCCAGTGCTCTGTAATCCTCAAAGTAAAGAAGATCTTCCTCATCTGGGGGTGGAATATCCTGTGCTCCAACTGACACCCATTGCCCCTTGTCCTACCACCAGTTGCAAGTGAAAAGAGATTGTTTCCTTCTTCTTGACAGCCAGCTCTCATGGATTTATAGACAGTGGTGGAAATCAAGTAGAGAAAGAACCTTTTTCTAATTTGCTCTGGCAGGGGGATTGGACTAGATGATCTTAGAGGTCCCTTCCAGTCCTTAATGTTCTGTGATTCTGTGATACTAAACAACGATGACTCCAGCAGTAAAGACGTGGGTAGGTGCGCAAATGGAAGGATCCTTCAGTCCCAGCTTACTCAGTACAAAGGAGCTCTAAAGAGGCAAAGTGAATTACGCAGTAAAATGACAGTGACCCCCCCTGTTTTAAAGAGCAGAGGTGACTCCTGGCACCTTTTTTCACTGCATACAACTAACGGAGAGTGTGTGCATGTTCTTAGGACCTTTTAAAGACCTGAAGACCTTTTAAAGGTCTTAAGAAGGACTTTAAATGAGCGATCTCCACACAGCAGTGAAGAACAGGACTGAATTATTTGGGTGATTATCTGCACAAAACGAAACAGTCCCTGCCTCTCACACAATCAGCAACAGAACCAGAGGGAAGGGCTTCAAGCTTCAACAGGATAGGTTTTGACTAGACATCAGGAAGAAATTCTTCCTGGAGAGAGTGCTCAACCACTGGACTGGGCTGCCCAGGGTGGTGGTTGAGTCCCCATCCCTGGATGAGTTTAAAAGTCACTTGGATGTAGTGTTGGGGGATCTGGTTTAGGGGTGACCTTGTAGAGTAGGGTTGATGGTTGGACTTGATGATCCTGAGGGTCTTTTCCAGCCTGAATGATTCTATGATTCTATATCCTTACAGTAAAAATGAGAGAGCTCCCCTTACCTCAGAGCACCACAACATCCTTCCAGAAAAGAACCAAACAGCATTTCAGCAAAGGATGCCATGGGAACTTGGAGGAGCTAGCATGAAACTACGTAAACTTCCAATGCCATTTGTCAAAGTAGTTAATTTTATCATTTCAAGGCAAAGGGCAGATAATAAATGTAGCGCAAAGGGAGCTAGTCAGCACACACAAAGTTTTATTAGATGAAAAATTTATTCACAAAATAACTCAATCTATTTTATAGTCTCTTCAGAGCTCTTATTTATAAACTGAGCTTTGCTTTCTACACTGAACTTTAACAGCTTTCATAACTATAACCCTCCCAGAAACAGTCTCGACAGATTGAAGAGCTATAGAGACTAGAGATGGTTCCAACCATGGTCCAGGAGCAAGTTGTGAATCCTTACAGATTCTGAGGACATCTAAAATAAGATCCTAGATTTGCTAAGCAAATTCATGCTAGAAAATAGGTTCACTAAATGCCTTCATCTGTTCTGCTGCTTAGCACAGGCAGACCTCTGAGATTTCTTTTTCTGAGGTATAAGAGAAGGTACTCCCTCTTCCTGGTAGGTTGTGCATCTGGGAAAAGTCAGAGCTCTGGGCTGTGTCTGCAGATTGGGTACTCAGAGGAGCAAGGTCATGTACCAGGTCAGAGTAGGAACCAGCTCCCTGGCACCAACACAGTGTTTGTGTCTCTGTTTTCTCTTCATTTTGTGACCTCAGCCTGTGACTTCATATGATTCTCCATCACAGTTGTCTTTGACATGGGTGGATATGCCAAAAATAAGACTTGTCAATCATAGAATCATTAGGGATTGGAAGGGACCTCGAAAGATCATCCAGTTCAATCCCCCTGACACAGCAGGATCACCCACACCAAGTCACACAGGAACACATCTATATATAGTTCAGTTTTGTCAGCTGAATATATGCTTTAATTTGTTTTATTCTTTATTTCTTTCTATAATTTTTTTAATCCCCTTTCCACCAAACCCTCTTGTACAGTCACTGGCTAAAGCACCTTTTTCTACTGGTAACGGCTGCATGTGCAGCACATCAGCTGTACGCTGGTCTGTGACACCTGCTTGGTGTTTGAATTCTCCATCTCACAGAATCACACAGAATCACAGAACATCAGGGACTGGGAGGGACCTCGAGGACCGAAGCAGCGCAGCAGAAAAACCAAAGTAGCCCTCTGTGCACTTTGCAGCTTAAATAATCTCGTTTCAAAAGTGCTGAAGGAGATTGGCAAGGAGATGGCAATGAAGTGTAAGTTCATAATTCATCATAATAGAGTGAGCTGGGAGGGGGAAAATAAACCTGCTGTGTGTGGGTGTATTGAGTGAGGCAGGGGAGGCAGCCAGAATTCTTAAGCTGGATGCAAGAGGCTGTTTGTTTCTGGATGAGTCAAGCAGAGATCATTCACATTTTGGACCCAAGTTTTCCGAGTGAATGCATTACAGGCAGCGCCAAGGATTTATACGCGAGGAGAAAGGACTGCGCTCTGCTGGGCTGCCGGCTTACTGCAGTAACAGAGCCCTCGTCAGGCTTTGGCTGGCCTTGGACTAACACTTGCCTTTGGAATGCAAAGTTCACACCAGCTAGAAAACATGTCAGCGTGGCAGTTCAACAGGGGAAACGAGCCATCCTTCATCATTCCTTCTTCTGTTCTTTCAAGAGCTTTCCTCATCCTTGCTTAGCTACGGGCCACGAAGTCAAAGTCTTCTGCTGGGCTGGGGTCTGTGTGCAAAAGTTATAATAGGACTGTGGAGGGAGGTAGCTTGAAAACAGGAGGAAAAGGTAGTAAATGTCATTAGAACTGTGAATGAGCATCAGTGGGTATTTTTCATTCAGTCATTCGTTCAGTTTTCGTGGTGACATAAGAGACTGCGCACGTGCGAAAGAAGCCGGCTCGTTACGAGCTTTGTCTGTGAGATGATAGTCAGTCCCAGCTCCTGCTGGAGCTTTCTGTGTCGACTAATCCCTGGAGACAGGATGATGAAGCTTTTCTACAAAAGGAAAGAATCACCAGCCAGGGAAACAAGAAAACAAGCAGAAGGGAAGGAAAGTATTAAGATGATTATGCCAGATGCTCACTTGCAGCTGACTCATTACACAGAGTCTTTCTAACTCCGTGTAGTAACCTGTTCAGCTGGGTACGTGCCTGCTTAATATGACAGAGCTACCACCAACAGGGAAGGGGTCCTGGGCTCGAGGGTTCCAATGAGGATTCAAACACCTAGGGCTCTGTCCCTGTTTCTGGCTGACACACTCTTTTAGCCAAGCCTTGTGTCATCCCGAGTTTGTCTTCTCCGTGTGCAAAAGGTTTGGAATGGGTTGCCCAGGAAAGTGGCTGGGTCTCCATCCCTGGAGGTGTTTAAGGCCAGGCTGGATGGGGTTCTGGCCAGCCTGGTCTAGGGTGGGGTGTCCCTGCCCATGGTGGGGGGGTTGGAACTGGATAATCAGGTGGTCCCTTCCAACCCTGAGTGATTCTGATTCCATAACTTCTCCAGTGAAGTGATCCTGCTGTGGCAGGGGGATTGGACTGGATGGTCTTTCGGGTCCCTTCCAATCCCTAATGATTCTATGATTCTATACATAAATGAAATCCAATTATTTCCACCAAAGGAGAGATTTTAAATGTTGAGTCTCTTCAGTTTACTGATGATATGACTGAAATTGAATGTCCCCAGCCTATACTGGTACCTGGGATTGTTCTTGCCCAGATGCAAGACTCTACACTTACCCTTCTTATACTCCATTGTAGAAACTGTTGTCTCACGCAGCAGTTGTAAAGGGAGCCCCTTTATGCCTTCATGGGCTTGAAATGTCCCATCTAATATTATTTTCTATCATTTTAGGGCATGCCTTTCTTACTTTTTTTTAACAATCAGCAGAAATCAAACCACAGCCTTTACACAACAACAGAGCCAAGTGGATGCACTCACTTAATAGATGTAATTCTGGTGACATTTTCCTTTGATGAACCCGCAGCAGATTAGTTGTCCAAGATGTCTTTTGTTCAGAATGACATGCTTTCTAATTTATTACAACCTGCTACCACCCTGTGCTTCAAAATTAGCACTTGGAGCTTTTCAAAGCCTCGGGTGCCATTTACATACTTAATTTCTATACAAAGGAAATGAGAATGAAATATACAGTTGTCATTCATGCCTTTGAATGTCTTGTCTTCTCTTATTGGTCCTCATAAATTGTTTGGCTGATTCTACTGTGTTTTTAAAAAGAGGTTCCAGGGAGCCCCGACCAAGTCGCACAGGAACACATCCAGGTGGGTGTTAAACATCTCCAGAGAAGGAGACTCCACAACCCCCTGGACAGCCCCTTCCAGTGCTCTGTCACCCTCACTGGGAAGAAGTTCTTTCTGATATTTGTAAGGAACCTCCTCTGTTCCAGCTCACACTCACTGCCCCTTGTCCTGTCACTAGATGCCCCTGAGCAGAGCCTGGCTCCATCCTCCTGACACCCACCCTTCACATATTTATAAGCAGTAATGAGGTCACCCCTCAGTCTCCTCATCTCCAAGCTCAAGAGACCCAGCTCATAAGGGAGGTGCTCCACTTCCTTCATCGTTTTTGTTGCTCTATGCTGGACTCCCCCCAGCAGCTCCATGTCCTTTTTGAACTGAGGGGCCCAGAACTGGACACAGTACTCCAGATGTGGTGTCACTAGGGCACAGTAGAGGGGCAGCTCTGGCAGGGTGATTGGACTAGATGATCTTTCGAGGTCCCTTCCAATCCCTAATATTCTGTGATTAACTTCCCACACTAATTGTTCTCTCATAGGTGGCCTGACCAGGAATGATTGGAAAGACTTTATATTTTCAGAAGCTGCTCTAATCCAACAATTCCTGCTTCAAATATGGATCCTGAGTGCTCTGCAAGATGCTTTTCTGACTGCAGCATGGAGTTGAGCTTGCACATTTAATGTCAGCAAAGACAATGCAGCAGGTCTGAAGAGTGCCTCTGGGTGTTGTGAGAAGCCAGCAGTAATCACACCCCTTGGAGCCATTCCCAGCCCCATTTGTTATTGCTTTATCATCAACATTTGTCAATGAAGACTGATTTTCAAAAGAACCACGTTTGAAAGTCTGGAAGTAGCTATAATATGAAACATCTTAAAGGTAAATCAATTTGGTGGCCTAATCAACTGAACAGCATCCCTTTAGCTTCAGCATCAAAAATGCTGCTGTGCATCACTCTCCAGAATGATTAGTTGTTGCTTTCTTGAGGACTGTATGTTCTTTTTGAAGGACATGGTTTAGTGGTGATGATAGGGTTATGGAAAGATTGGACTCGATGATCTTCAAGGCCTCTTCCAGCTGAAACTGGAAGTTTTAGAGAGGTGGGTGTTGACCTCTTCTCCTTAGTAACTAATGACAAAACCAGGGGAAATGGTCAGAAGTTGAAGCAGGGGAGGTTTGCATTGGATATTAGGAAGAAATTCTTTACAGAAGGAGCAACAAGGCACTGGAACAGCCCTTCCCAAAGAGGTGCTAGAGTCCCCATCCCTGGAGGTATTTAAGAAACGTGTAGCCATGGTGCTTCACACTCTGCTCTAGTGGCAGCCATGGATGGGGCTTGTTTTTAGTTTGTTGATCGATCAGGTATTTCCCACAGGAAAAGAAAATGCCACAAACCATTTTGTAGCAGGATTGATTCTCCTTTGCTGTCCATCTGCCCTTTGCAAAGAAACAGGCTGTGCCTTCTCCTTGTCCTTTGCTCTGACAGACATGTTCTCCCATTTCCCTCCAAACCTCACTCCTACCAGGGACACTCAGAGATCAGATCATGACTAGGTCTAGAAAAGTGTTGCAGCAGCTCTCCTGGGATCTTCACGTTGTCAGGCAGTCTTAGTGCAACAAGGCTCCCGTTCATTTCTTCTCAGTGCAGCGAATGAGATAAACTCGGCAGCCCCAAATCTGCTGTTTACTTTAATTAGCTACACTTAATTAAAAGTGGATCTTATCTCTGTGAAGAGTTTATTCCAAAGCACATAGTTAATGCATCCATCACCATGTCTCAGTCTCGCATTCTATGAAAGCCTGGAGAAGAGGAGGTTGAGGGGAGACCTTCTTGCTCTCTACAACTACTTGAAAGGAGGTTGTGCAGAGGTGGGGGTTAGTCTGTTCTCCCTAGTGGCAACGGATAGGACCAGGGGAAATGGCCCCAGCCAACCTGGCCTTCAACACTTTCTGAGGTTGAGGGGAGACCTACTTCCCTGGGCAACCTGTTTCAGCATCTCACCACTCTCACAGGAAAGAATTAGTTCCTCATATCCAGTCTAAATCTCCCCTCTGCAAGCCTGGAACCCTTTCCCCTTCTCCTCTCACTCTGCACCAGTGTCAAAAGCCCTACCCTAGCTTTCCTGTAATAATAATAATAGTAATAATAGTAGTAATAAAAGAACTGATTTCCCATCAGTACCACCTACTCACCCGTCAAGAGACCACTTGTATTTTTTGTGCCAATAAAGAAGCAGCTTCTTAGCAATGGCCATTTGGGTGGATTATCTACGTGGCTGCTCCCAGTATATGGTCCATGACTATTCCTCCCTCGCACAAGTGAGTCCACCTATCAGACTCATATCTCTCCAGCTGAGAGAGAAGGATGCTGTGAACCGACCTCGAAAGATCATCTAATCCAATCCCCCTGCCACAGCAGGATCCCCTAGATCCAGTTGCACAGGAACGTGTACAGGAGGGTTTTAAACATCTCCAGAGAACGAGATTCCACAACTCCCCTGGGCAGCCCCTTCCAGTGCTCTGTCACCCTCACTGTGAAGAAGTTCCTTCTCATATTGATGTCGAACCTCCTCTGTTCCAGCTCACACCCACTGCCCCTTGTCCTGTCATTAGCTGACACTGAGCAGAGCCTGGCTCCATCCTCCTGACACCCACCCTTCACATAGTTATCAACATTAATGAGGTCATCCCTCAGTCTCCTTTTCTCCAAGCTCAAGAGACCCAGCTCCCTCAGCCTTTCCTCATCAGGGAGATGCTCCACTCCCTGATGAGCAGCAGCACCAGCAAATGTTCAAACATTCTTCTTCTTGGACCATTTTTGAAAGAGATAAGGACCAACCTCAGGTCACCTGATGGCAGATGGCCTGGAATATGTGGACCATTCACAGACCAGAGCAGATCCTTCTCTATAAGTGGCAGAGCAATCCTTCACATCCTGAGGAAGGTGGACAGGAGGCTGTTGAGGTGGAGCACATCTCCTGCTGTTGGTGTGTGTTGAGGGCTGATCCAGGGCATGGAGTTGGCATGGCTACAGTTTTGAGCACTTAACCCATGCAAAAACCAAGAGAAGAGTAATAAGCCTGGAGGACACAAGAAGCTCTTCAGATGCCTCAGATATTTACTGCTAAAAAGCATCGATCTGCTGGCTGGTTCAGGTGAGAGCTGAAGGGACACTTAAAAACCCTTATGCTTGAAAAGAATGGGAGAAGCAGCAGATAGGCCAAATAAAGATGTTTGTGTCCTGTTGGATTTAAAACTCAATGGCCTCCACAAGACTACCAGAGGAAAAAAATACTAGCTCTCCTGAGTTCCACCTGGGTCACCTCATCATTGCGAGTGATGCAAAAGGCACCAGAGGTGAAACCTTGTGTTAACAGCCTGAAAGATTAAAAACTGTAGAAGATTAAACTCCACACTCCTGGAAGCTTCCTAACAAGTAAATACTTGTGAGTATATTTGCAGCCCCCTCTTTTGAGCCATTGGGATCCACGCTTCCAGCATTTTCTGAGGCAGTGGCAGATGGAAAGGAGCCTTGGAAATGAGCACTCGGCAGCGGTGTCCTAATCCTACTTTCCAGGGAGTTTTCACATTTGATTTTATTGCAGCTAGAATCCAGTACAAAGATGGTTTATGCGGGCTGCTGTGCCTGGCATGCTGTCTGGAAAATCCTGGAGGCTTCCGAGAACACGGTGTTTGCCATCTTTGTCCTTGGCAGCAAGTTCCACCAGCTCAAGTGGCAGAACGGAGTAAAGTAGCATTGGAATACCACAGAAACCACACAGAGTCATGGGATGGCCAGGGCTGGAAGGGACCTTCAAGATCATCCAGTTCCAACCTCCCTGCACAGGCAGGGACACCTTCACTAGAGCAGGTTACTCAGGGCCCCAAACAACCTGGCCTCCAACACTGGCAGGGATGGGGCAGCCACAATTGCCTTGGGCAACCTGTTCCAGCATCTCAGCACCCTCACAGCAAAGGATTTATTGTTTGTGTCTAACCTAAGACACATCTCCTAGCTGGTGTTAGGGCTTGGGTCCTACAGAACACAGAAGTACTAGGACAGTCACAATGAAGACAAAGAGCCCCTTTCTCAGCTGATTCTTTAAGCCATGTAGAGCTCATTTTATTCAGCAGAACTTCAGTAGACCTCAAGCATGTAGAAGAGCTTGAATGCTTGTCATCCAAGCATAGCAGGACGTTGCACATAGTCTTGGTCTCACTGGATCAGAGTTGAAACTGCTCAAAATACCTCAAAAGTATTGAGTGTTTCACAGACTGGAGGTAAAAAACACTTGAGACCAAGGGATTTTTCTTTCTTTCCTGTAACTCGTGATGGTTGTTTCCTGGTCTTGCTGAACTCTCCAAAGATTTAGCAAGGTGAGCAGCACCCAGCACTCAGTCAGGAGGACTTTCTACTGCTTAAAGGTCATCTAGTCCAATCCCCCTGATCTTTTGAGGTCTCTTCCAATCTTTAATGATCCTACGATTCTATGATCACCTAGATCAAGTTACACAGGAACACATCCAGGTGGGTTTTAAATGTCTCCAGAGAAGAAGACTCCACAACCCCCCTGGGCAGCCCGTTCCAGTGCTCTGGCACCCTCACTGGGAAGAAGTTCCTTCTCAGATTGATGTGGAACCTCCTCTGTTCCAGCTTACACCCATTGCCTCTCATCCTATCACTAGATGACACTGAGCAGAGCCTGGCTCCATCCTCCTGACATCCACCTTTCTCATATTTATAGACATTAATGAGGTCACACCTCAGTCTTCTTTTCTCCAAGCTCAAGAGACCCAGCTCCCTCAGCCTTTCCTCATCAGGAAGGTGTTCCACTCCCTTCATCACCCTCATTGCTCTACGCTGGACTCTGCCCAGCAGCTCCGTGTTCTTCTTTTGAAACATCCTCTCCTCAGTCTCAAAGAAAGGAAGCACTGATGCTGCAGCAGAATTCGATCCCAAGAATCGCAGTAACTGCAGGGCACCTGAGTTTTTGGGTCACCGCAGTGCAACAGAGAAGTCCTTGGCACCTCCTGGAAACCAGCTCACACCACAAACAGGGTTAAACAAGGCTGCTGTTGCTTCCCAGGCGTCAAGCCATCCTTGTGACAGCGTGCTGCCCTCAGGGCCTGCGATACCAGGCTGAAGTGTGAGACATTTGAGAGTGGGGTTTAGGCAAGGTTAGCAGTAAGGAAAGGCCACAGGTTTATCTTTAGGTTTTTAGTTTTGCACCGGGAGCTGATGTGTAGGAGAGCGATAGAGTTTGTGGGGATTTTTAAATCAAACTATTACCACAATCTCTGCCTGAATCTGGAAGCTGAAAGCACTTCTGAAAAGTAGACTAGAGATTGCAAAGGAAAATGCTTCCAACAAGCCCAGTAATTAAATAACGTGGACGCGAAAGGATGAGCGTGACAGTTGTGTAGATAAATAAATCACCACACAAGAAGGGAAAAAAGCCCAATTCCACAACACTTCTGAAAAAAACCACATGCTAAACCCAAGAAAGACTTTAAAAGTAGGAAAGATGAGCTGAGGGAGAGTGGTTGGATGTGGCCCCGACTCTTGTAGTATTTATGACATTGCTGGTCATGATTATCTTCATCAGTTGGGTTCGAAAGATGAAATGAAAGAGATATTCTCTGCCACAGATGGAAGAGGTTGAATGGGCACAAGTAGAGTTAGTGACAGTGAGCGACAGAGTGGGGATGGTCTGGATACCCTGTGATTAATGTCAGTGAGGACATTCGAGTCTGGGATGGATACGTGACTCATTCTCAGAAGGACTAAGGTAACGTTGCATCTTCATCGCTATGTTCTGCAGATCCTGGGGACTGTGTTTGAAGCAAAGCTGATGATGCTCAGGGTTTCTAATCGTTCTAAACAGCATCCAGTTAAGACACATAGGTGCAGGACAGAACTGTAGTGAAGGAGTGCAATGTGTTAGGAGAGCTAGCAGAGCCAAACATCAAATTCCAGAGGAGCCCCTTCGAGTCTCAGAGCGTCTCATTGTCTCCCTCAGCCTCATCCCTGGAATGTGTCTGGCCTGAGGAAGACTAGAGGAGGATTTGGCTGCTGATGTGCCCTCCCTCTTGATCTTCACACGGAGTGGTATTTCCTTCAGTGGGTTAGTCTGAGTCTGAGCACAGCCAAATGGAAGGGAAGGAAGCCTTCCTGTTCCAACACACAGCTTTATACCTTCTGATGTGTTGAGGCCATCATTCAAAAGCATTCAGCCTGCTTATGATAGCTGCAGAGAAACATGTGCTGAAAGACAAATTGTTGTGGTTCTCAGGGCTTCACTTCATTAGGCTTTGAAAAGAAAAGAAATAGAGACAGAAATAAAGAAGCAAAGATCAAATCCACATGAGCTTGGCTTCTTCTTCTGCTCTGCAGATCGGCTCAGGAAATCCACTCTGTGAAATGTGTCTGATTTTAAGGCGGTTTTAGAGAGCAGTGCAAGTGCTAGAACAAGAGTTTAATGATAAATTTTCAGCCTTGCTGGAGAGTCTTTCCTCGACATATAAGAACGATGGAGATATTGGACTAGATGATCTTTCCCTTCCAATCCCTAATGGTTCTATGATTCTATGATAATGCCTGTTGCAACAGAGTGAGGGGTGATGGTTTTAAACTAAAAGAGGGAAGATGTAGACTAGATACAAGGCAGAAACTTTTGGGCTTAATTGGCATCAGGGGAGGTTTAGATTGGATCTTAGGAAGAAGTTCTCTGCTGAGAGAGCGGTTGGCCACTGGAACAGACTGCCCAGGGATGTGGTGGAGTCACCATCCCTGAAGGTGTTTAAAAACTGAGTAGCTAGAGCACCTGAGGCCCTGGTCTAGGGGTTAGGGAGATGTTGGGGTGAGGGCTGGACCTGATGACCCTGGAGCTCTTTTCCAGTCATAATGGTTCTATGATTCTATGACTGTGAAACAGGTTGCCCAGGGACATGGTAGATACCACATCCCTCAAACGTTCCAGATCAGATCAGATGGGTTTCTGAGCAACCTGATCTAGTTAAAGATGTCCCTGCTCATTTCAGGGGAGTTTGTACTAGATGACCTTTGAATGTCCCTTCCAATCCAAAGTGTGATTCCATGATTTATCCTCTGGAAGTCTCTAGTTTTCTGCTTTTATTACAGAAGACGCTGATGGTCCATGATTTGAGCAGGTTAATTTAGAATCATAGAACCATAGAATCATTATGGACTGGAAGGGACCTTGAAAGATTAGGTGCCCAGAGAGAAAGAGCTGTGAGCCTCCCTTCAACTCTATTGTGTCTCTCAGACTACTAGTTTATACTTTATTTATTAGAAGGTGATGAGTGGGATCATGCAAAGAAAAGTAGTCGAGCAGCCAAGCAAGGAAATGAATACAAAGGGTGATTTGGAAGAAGACTGTCCAGAGCCCAAGCAGGGGAGAAAAGAGCTCTGTGAGTCTTTTGTACCTAAGCTTATTGGAGAATATTTTATTCTCTCAGACTGTTGTTTCAGGTAAAAGTAGGCAGTGCTGCCTGCCTGTTGTCAGTCCTGTCCCCACGCTGCAGTGCTGCGAGCTACAAAGCTCTGCAGTATGTGATGCTCACTGTGGGTTGCGTAATCCACCTTCCTACTCCAGCAGCTTTAGCAGTCTAGCCCGAGCTCCCTGCTGCTGCAGCTCTGTTCCCCTCAGTACACAGATATTTATGTTTTAAACCTGGCTGTGTCTGTAAGGATCATTTTGTCTTTGACTCCAGCACTGATGGAATAACAATGTGCTCTAATGACTGCTCTCAGTCCTGCCTGGAAAATCATTTCTGCAATGCTTTCCCCTGGATTACAGTAAAAAAGGCATCATTTTGGTTAACCCAAATATTTTACTCCTAAGCCTTTTCTTCCCCCCGTTGTATTTGCATGGATGAGGTTTTTTTCAGTCTGTAATAACTAAGGATTTTTCAAAAACATCATGGATTTCCTTTTGGAAATGAAATCTGTTCATGAAAAGTACAGACTGGGAGCAGAAAGGACTGAGGACAACCATGAGGGGATAGACTTGAGGGTGGAGGAGGAACAGAAGTTGAACAGGAGCCATTAGTGTGCCCTGGCAGCCCAGAAAGCCAACTGTGTCCTGGGCTACATCAAAAGAAGTGGTGACAGTCAGGTGAGGAAGGGGATTCTCCCCCTCTACTCTGCACTTGTGAGACCCCACCAGAGTGCTGGGTCCAGTTCTGGAGTCCCCAGCATCAGAAGGACATAGAGCTCCTGGAAGGTGTCTAGACAAGAGCAACTCAAGANCAACCATGAGGGGATAGACTTGAGGGTGGAGGAGGAACAGAAGTTGAACAGGAGCCATTAGTGTGCCCTGGCAGCCCAGAAAGCCAACCGTGTCCTGGGCTACATCAAAAGAAGTGGTGACAGTCAGGTGAGGAAGGGGATTCTCCCCCTCTACTCTGCACTTGTGAGACCCCACCAGAGTGCTGGGTCCAGTTCTGGAGTCCCCAGCATCAGAAGGACATAGAGCTCCTGGAAGGTGTCTAGACAAGAGCAACTCAAGAGATCAGAGGGCTGGAGCACCTCCCCTAGGAGGACAGGCTGAGCAAGTTGGGGTTGTTTAGTCTGGAGAAGAGGAGGCTCCCAGGTGACCTTCTAGCAGCTTTCCAGTCTCTGAAGGGGGCCAGCAAGAAAGCTGGGGGAGAGCTTTTGGCATGGGTGTGTAGCAAAACTACATGAGGAAAGGGTTCCAAACCTACAAATCTGAACGTGGCTTCCTGTCCCTGTGGTTCTTGACATCTGCACAGCTGTGGCTTGGTCGTTCCACTGACCTCCGGGATCGATTGTGTCAGTCTTGACTACTGGTTTGGAAGTGAAGGTCCTCCACCTCCTCTGATCAATTCCCTGCAGCAGCCACACTCCATTTCAATTACTGTCTATGTGAAAAGAAGAATCCTGTAGATTTCATACCAAGAACCAGAGGCTGGAAAATTCCTTTGAAGGCCAACAGTGACTTCTCAGAGGCTCTGCTCACAGCAAGCATCGTTCACACTCAGTGATGTAGTGACGTTGGGATCTGAGGAGGTTTTGAGTGTAACTGGGCTCAAGGAATTTTCTGTGGTTTGGAAAGGCTCATTTTCACCCTGATTGTTGTCATTTTAAAGCCAAAGTGACGGCACCCCCAGGCTCCCTGAGTACGTGCGTGCTGGTAAACTCCAGCGTGCTTCTGCTCGATGTATTTGACTCGATTTCAGCAGCAGGGACTTTGGAGCAAAGAAGGAAGAAAGAGACTCACGGAAGTTAATAAGAGGGCTGCGAGCTGGCTCTCCCTGTGCTGCAATCCATCAGACCTCCCAGCTCAAGCAGGGATGGACTGCACCAGTGCTTGGATAGGAATCTCAAAGAGATGCCTGTTACTAATTCAATATCCTTTCATGGATCAATGAATCAATAATCCACTGTGGAGTGTGTGACCTGGGAGTGCAGGGAACACTGCTTTAGCTAGCACTTCGAGCTGTGGTCCTGTTCCTCTGTGTCCTGAGGGTCCATGGTGCTTTCTGAGGAGCTACTTTATAAAAATTCTCTAAGATATAAATTCATGAATAAATTTTCCACTTTCATCCTCAAAGTAAACTCCTTCTCCTGGCCTTCAAAGCCAGGTGCTCTTTAATTTCAGCCTTTCTCTTTGAACCCCTCTTCTTTTTCTTACCCTTTATTCCACATCACTTAATCTATAATCAACTAGTCCTCGCAGTCTCTCACATTCTGTCAGATCTGTGCATTCCCCCACATCCTGGGGCGCTGCTTCCACCCCATGTCTACTTATTTAAATAAAATAAGTGGCAACTGACTTCCTTGAAAGACAAACTTGGGCAACCAGCGAAAGTAAAGGCTGGATGCATGAGTATAGGAAGGTTGAATGAGTGTAGGAAGGATGAATGAGTGTAGGAAGGATGAATGAGTGTAGGAAGGTTGGAGATGGGAAGTTGGAAAAATTGAAGGTTGGACTCTGCCCTGGTGAGACAACATCTGGAGCATTGTGTCCAGTTCTGGGCTCCTCTGTTCAAGAGGGATGTGGAGCTGCTGGAGACGATCTATGCGGGGCAACGAGGATGATGAAGGAGGTGGATCACCTCCCTGATGAGGCGAGGCTGAGGGAGCTGGGTCTCTTGAGCTTGGAAAAGAGATAAATATGTCGATAAATATGTGAAGGGTGGGTGTCAGGAGGATGAAGCCAGGCTCTGCTCAGTGTCATCTAATGATAGGACAAGGGGCAATGGATGTCAGCTGGAACAGAGGAGG
Source organism: Rhinopomastus cyanomelas (assembly GCA_013400115.1). Classification (NCBI taxonomy): domain Eukaryota; kingdom Metazoa; phylum Chordata; class Aves; order Bucerotiformes; family Rhinopomastidae; genus Rhinopomastus; species Rhinopomastus cyanomelas. Next base: position 13,724 of record VXBP01002714.1, on the reverse strand, counting down.
TTCCACATCAATCTGAGAAGGAACTTCTTCCTAGTGAGGGTGATGAAGCACTGGAAGGGGCTGCCCGGGGTGGTTGTGGAGTCTCCTTCTCTGGAGATGTTCAAGACCTGCCTGGATGTGTTCCTGTGCAACTTGGTCTAGGTGGTCCTGCTGTGGCAGGGGGATTGGACTAGATGGTCTTTTGAGGTCCCTTCGAATCCCTAATGATTCTATGATTCTGTAATTCTGTGACTTTATGATCTTAAAGGGTCCTTTCCAACCTTAATGGTTCTTTGGTTCTGTGATTCTGCAGAAGTGGCTGTGGACAAGGACAGGCAGAGGAGAAAGGAGTAAACTATGCACAAGGGCTAGACCCAACCCAACAGATTATCCGTTCTCAATGCAGGATTCCTCGGTGCAGGAAGTGTGGATGTTTGGTCGCGTGGATATTCCCAACATCTTCAGATGGACTCTCTTGAAAGGATACAGTTGATTACATAAGGAAGGACATCCTCAGAGAGGCTGTGAGAGATTGCATCTCTCCAGCTCCACTGTTAGCTAACCTTGTGATACCTTCGCACCGCACGACCTGTTTTAGAAGACTTCTCTACTCAGTACAGAATTCTAATTAGTGGCAGTTTTGCTGCCTGCAGGGTCCCTTTCCTTTCCCTCTCCTAAAGCTATTCAGTGCTGCTGATGGGCTTTATTGACTTGCAGCCTTGCTCCAAAGGCTGTGCTTTGGAAGGGCTATGAAATGAGATCAGTTATTCACTTGGAAAGCATTTTGCAATGAGGGCTACTCTACCTCTACTGTCCTACTGTTGGTATTTAGCTCTGCAACCTGGCTCTTCACCAAGGGGGTTTCCCTGGTGGGTTTTTCTGGTTTCCTGGCCTGTCTGCCCTTCTGTCCATCACTTTTCCCAGTAGTTTTTGAAGCTGCAGGATTCTGGTTGTGATTCATACAGCTGGATGTGATGGTGTGCTTCATCCCCCACCAACATGACCCTTATCTCCTGTGCTCTGCTTCTGATGCAATAAAGATGCCTCTGGGTGTGACGACCACATCCTGCTCAATATCTATTTCCAGGGAAACAGATAACAGTGCAATAGCCAAGGGCTAGCTTGAGCAATAAGCTCAAGTGCAAGTTCGGTATGAAAATAGGACTATGAGTCAATCATGTTGCCCCGTAAGTCATGGGCAGCCCAAGAGCCATTTGAGGTCTCCTGCAGGGCAGCTGGCTGCACACCAGGATTTCATCACAGAATCACAGAATCATTCAGGTTGGAAAAGACCCCTGGGATCATTGAGTCCAACTACTACTCTATAAGTTCACCCCTAATCCATATCACCCAATACCATACCTAAGTGTCTTTTAAACTCATCCAGGATGGGGACTCAACCACCACCCTGGGCAGCCCATTCCAGTGCCTGATCACTCTCTCCATGAAGAATTTTTCCTCATGTCCAGTCTAAACCTCCCTTTTTGAAGCTGCAAGCCCTTCCCTCTGGTTCTGTCACTAACTGCCTGTGAGAAGAGACCAGCACCAACATCTCTACGATGTCCTATCAGGTAGTTGTAGAGAGCGATGAGGTCTCCCTTCATCCTCCTCTTCCTCAAACTAAACAGCTCCAACTCTCTCAATCTCTCCTCATCAGATTGAGTCTCTTCCCCAGCTTCGTTGCCCTCCTCTGCACTCACTCCAGCACCAAGATATCTCCCTTCTACTGAGGTGCCCAAAACTGAATCCAGTGCTCAAGGTGTGGCCTCACCAGTCTCCCCTTGGACTTGTCCAAAAATATTGACTTGCCAAGGGTACTCCTTGAGGCTGAGAGCTTCCTTGCTGCAAGAGATCCTTGGTAAGTGACTAACACCATGCAATCACTTGGGAGCTTCATTAAGGCAGAGTAAAGATTGCCTGTGCACATGGAGTCCTCTAAAGAGAAGAGTTTCCTGACAGCTTTGTCTGACCCTAACCTCCACGCAGCAAACAATCTTGTGTACCTCACCACTGGATCTTGTTAAAAAGTCTCACTTACTAGTGAAACTTTGCTAAATCACAGAATCACAGAGCATTAGGGATTGGAAGGGACCTCAAAAGCTCACCCAGTCCAGTCCCCCTGCCAGAGCAGGATCACCCAGACCAAGTCACACAGGAACATGTCTGGCAGGTTTTAAATGTCACCATTTTATATCAGTAAATGTATTGTCGCTTCTCTCTTGTGAGTGAAAGGCAGACAGAGCTCCATCCTCAGTGTGGAAGTGATTTAAATGCTCAGTAGCTGCGTGAGTACAGCTGAGGGGCGATGTACCACCAATAATTGTGCTACTGGGATAGAACTCTGCCCCTTACCCATTCAGAGTGGGCAGCAACCAGCTGAGCATCCTTCAACACAAAGTTCCCAGACAGGAGATGCTTTCTGCAGGCTGTAAAAGAAAGCTGGGCTCAGGAGCATGGGAGTGCTGTAAGAGGTGTGGGCCTTTAGAGATAAGACATAAACTCACAGCTTTATCAGTCCTCTTGCTTAGGAAGTGCTGACCATCCACAGTTAGCCTTTGAACGTGTTTCAGCTGGTGTTAAGCAAGGCTTATCCCTCTTACAGTCATCTACGTACAGATGCCCAGAAAAGGTGGCATTTCCAGCTCTACTTAAATTAACCAGGGATACAGCAAGGTCAGGAGCCCACAGGAATACCGATTCCTCCTGCTGTGATTTATCTGTGGGGCCACACTTGCTGTAGAAACTTGGAGGATGAAAGTCTCATGTCATAAAAATTCACAACAAGAGAATTAATTTCCTTTTGGTTTTTTTTTTGTTCCAGAATGGTAGCTCTGGAAGAGATCATTCTGGAAAAAAGAAAAGCCAACAATGAAAAGCCCAGGGCTGTGAAGAGATGTGGAGACAGGTGTTCACGCTCTTTTCCTCATCAAGATTAGCTTGGAGAAGACTGAGGGGTGACCTCATTAATGTTGATAAATATGTGAAGGGTGGGTGTCAGGAGGATGGAGCCAGGCTCTGCTCAGTGGCATCTAGTGATAGGATGAGGGGCAGTGGGTGTGAGCTGGAACAGAGGAGGTGCCATATGAATATCAGAAGGACCTTCTTCCCCCTGAGGGTGATGAAGCACTGGAAGGGGCTGCCCAGGGGGGCTGTGGAGTCTCTTGAGACATTTAAAACTCATCTGGACATGTTCCTGTGTGACTTGCTCTAGGTGACCCTGCTCTGGCAGGGGGATTGGACTAGAAGATCTTCCAAGGTCCCTTCCAGTCCCTGATGTTCTCTGATTCTGTGATCCAGAATCACGGAACGGCATCGCAGACCGAACAGCGAGCGGTGCGGATGGTGAGGTACAGCCCTGCCGAGCAGTGCAGGCTTCATCACACAACTCAAATGTGCCTTCATGTTTCTGCTCGACAGCTTTTGGCAGATTATTTCACTATTTGTTGATCCTGACTTCAATATTCCTTAGCTACATCTCGATGCGCGTGCCCCGCATCGGCAGGCAAGCACAGGGCTGCTCTAGTCGAGTGTAAACAAGTCTTTCCTGAGTGTGAAAGCTGTAGAAACAACACGGAGCGTAGTGCATTGTTAAAAGTACATGCTGTGGAGAAACACAGTAAAAACTCTGAGCCACTATGTTCATCAGCCCAAACCTTCCATGCGTGGGAGCTATATATAGAAGTGGGCTCGCTGACTACAGGCTTCCTTCATCTTATGGGTGAAGGTTTCCTCATGGCTTAAGAGAAGCAGCAAACTGCAGCCCTGCTTTGTTGCTTTGTGTCCTGAGAAGCAGTGACTTAGGAAATGTGAGCCTTGCCTACCTACTGCAGGTTCAGGGGAAGAACAAAAGGGTAAGATCCCTGAGTTCTCAGAATCCAAAACCCAAGCAGGAATTGCTATATGGATGAAGGGAGGGGAGCATCACCCTGACAAGGAAAGGCTGACGGAGCTGGGTCTCGAGCTTTGGAAAAAGAGATTGAGGGGTGACCCCACGAATGTTTGTAAATATGGAAAGGGCGGGTGTCCAGAGGATGGAGCCAGGCTCTGCTCAGTGGCATCTAATGCTAGGACAAGGGGCAATGAGTATGAGGATGTTCCGCATCAATACGAGAAGGAACTTCTTCATGATGATGGTGACAGAGCACTGGAACAGGCTGCTTGGTGGGGGTTGTGGAGTTGTCTTCTCTGGAGATGTTTAAAACCCACCTGGACATGTTCCTGTGTGACTTGGTCTAGGTGATGCTGCTGTGGCAGGGGGATTGGACTGGATGGACTCCTTGTCTCCCATCAGAGACATCTATCTTCTGCAGCGGTGTGAGCACTGGCAAGGAAGCTGAGCTTGGAGAGAAGAAATAAGAAAGGCTGCGTGAAGAGAAGGTGGAAGGGATGTTGGATAGAAATGGCTTGTCGTGTGCCTGTAAGGGCAAGCATGCAGCTGATTCTTTAGTTTTCATTGCCAGACTGCATTCTGAACAATTCATCTGTCATCCTTGGGCTGGTTTAGAACCCATCCCTGTCCTGTCCTTCATGGAATCACAGAATGTTAGGGATTGGAAGGGACCTTGGAAGATCATCCAGTCCAATCCCCCTGCCAGAGCAGGACCACCTAGACCAAGTTTCACAGGAACACATCCAGGCAGGTTTTAAACACCCTCAGAGAAGAAGACTCCACAACCCCCTTGGGCAGCCAGTTCCAGTGCTCCATCACCCTCACTGGGAAGAAGTTCCTTCTTCCTGTCATCCCTCCTTAGCTGGTTAGTTTGAATTCCTGCACTGATCGGGTGGGTTTCTGTTAGATCGTGTGAGGAAGTTCATGCTGTGAAGACACAAGGTCCCAACCACAGGTTGTGTGAAACTGGGAGGTTAAGGGAGGCAAAAGAAAAGCAGTTTTTACAATCATAGTGTGAGATACACTGACAAGATGAGAGCGAGCTACAGACCCAGACGCGTGACGTCTCCTCCTCCTTGTGAGCAAGTTGCTTTGCTCTGCCTTTGGAAAACAGGATTTAATTATAAAAGCTGAGCTATAAGCCTGACTCAGCCCAGGAGCCACACATCTGAACAATTCATCCAGTCCCTCTAAAATATTGATGCTGTGCCATGTGTAAAGTAAGAGATATTTCTTCCCCCCCTTGTTTTTCTTTCCCCTCCTGGACTCCTTTTCCTGAGTCATCCTCCACTGCAGTCAGTGCCCAGGCAGCAGCAGGTATCAGTGCATTATGGATCAAGCCCTAGCCTCATACTTTACTCCTAGAGCAAGCCTCACTCATGGCAGCGTGGCACCTCTGCGTCACAGCTGGGTAGACATTCCCTGGTGCACAGGTCACCCCAAGGGTGCTCCCACCAGGACCCCTGCAGCCAGCTCCAGGAGGGTTTCTGCTGTGTGCAAAGGCAGGGGCTTTGGCCTTGAGCCTGTTCTTAAAATACAGGGTGGTTACTCTGCTCTCTGAAAGCAAAGAGTGATGAGGAGAAGGACAAACGAGGTGCCAAGACTAATAGTCTAGTTTTTAATTTTGGTAACTGGAACTGAGTGTGAAACACGGGGTGGGAGGTTACAGAGCTTCCTTTGCTCTGCCGCTCGGCGTTAGCTGTCCACATTTCATGCAAACCCTGGCTTCATGGTCTTTTTCTCATCAGCAGCTGACAAACGTGGCGTGGATTAAGTAAAAAGAATAGTCTCTACCTTTTTTCCTAATGCAGAGAGCAGAACTCTGCGTTTTGTTGGAGAGCAGTGTAGGAGAAAGGGACCTGGGGGTCCTGGTGGCCAGCAGGATGACCATGAGCCAGCAGTGTGCTCTTGTGGCCAAGAGGGCCAACAGCATCGTGGGGTGGATCAGAATGGGGGTGGTTAGCAGATCAAGAGAGGTTGTTCTCTCCCTCTACTCTGCACTGGTGAGACCACATCTGGAGTGTAGTGTCCAGTTCTGGGCCCCTCAGATCAAGAGGGATGTGGAGCTGCTGGAGGGAGTCCAGCGTAGGGCAACGAGGGTGATGAAGGAAGTGGAGCACCTCCCGTATGAGGAGCTGGGTCTCTCAGGAACATGTCCAGGTGGGTTTTAAACATCCCCAGGGAAGGAGACTCCACAACCCCCTGGGCAGCCTGTTCCAGCGCTGTGATATCAGCTGCTGAATTGTGACTCAGACATGCATGTGAAAGCTGAAATATTAAGACAAGACTCTTACAATAAGCCCTATTTCCACTGCAATTTTCTAGCAGTCAAGGTGCTCTCAGTGACTCCTCCTTTGTTAAACTCTGGGTTACAACTGGAGCAGCTAAAATGAGCAATTGAGAGCCTGGAATGGGTTGTCCAGGGAGGTGGTTGGGGCCCCATCCCTGGAGGTGTTTAAGGCTGAGCTGGATGGGGCTCTGGCCAGCCTGGTCTAGGGTGGAGTGTCCCTGCCCATGGCAGGGGAGTTGGAACTGGATGATCCTGTGGTCCCTTCTAACCCTGACTGACTCTATGACTTGGTCTAGGTGATCCTGCTGTGGCAGTGGGATTGGACTAGATGATCTTTTGAGGTCCCTTCCAACCCCTAATGATTCTATGACTTGGTCTAGGTGATCCTGCTGTGGCAGGGGATTGGATTGGATGATCTTTTGAGGTCCCTTCCAACCTGTAATGATTCTACAGGATTAACAGCAGCAGCAGACTCTGGCAAGGGTGTCTTTGACATCCTGAGGACAATCTGTACTTAGGCAGGGCTAACCTGCGCTGCTGGGAACGCAGTAGCTCCAGGGGATGGAGCTGCAACTGTTGATAAATTGCCTGTCTGGGCTTTTTTTGTCCTTTGGCCTCTGTGCTGTTGGGTGAACACAGAGCAAACTGGTTAAAAGACAGGGTGTGTAGAACAAAGCAGCCAACCACCCAAGCCAGCTCAAGCCATCACACTTGGAATTTGGAGAGCAATCAGAACAAATACATGAGAAAATATTAAAGCCTCAGGAGAGGCAGAAATGGAGCTTTCTAAAGCCCACAGAGTGTTTTGGCATCCCATGAGCTGCTTTCCTGAGAACTCTGCCAAGCACAGAAGTGAGCAATGTGTTTTTCTTTCGGAAGAAAGAATGAGGTGCCCGGCTGTGCAGCTGGAAGGGAGAAAGAACCCGCTCGTGAACTGCTTTGCTTGGCATCTCTCAGCTGTGCAGAGGTAGTACTTAACAAGGACAAGTTATATAGATATATATATATATAAAATATATAAGTGTGTATCTATCTATCTATGTTTGTGTACCTACACAAACGTGAGAGGACAGAGTATAGGACTACTGGAGCAAGGGCTTCACAGAAAGGCAGCGAAAGCTTGATACAAGGGAAGAGCTCTCCTGGCTGTGAAGAGATGAGAACTCACTAAAGGACTTAGACACTGAAGTGGACTGCCCAAGACAGAGGTGGAGTCCCCATCCCTGGAGGTGTTTAAGGACAGACTGGCTGTGGCATTTAGTGCCCTGGTCTGGCCAGTGTCGTGGTGTCAGGTCATAGGCTGGGCTGGATGGCTCAGAGGTCTATTCCAGCCTTAATGATTAATAATAATAATTTCATTGTTGCTAAAGTTTTTGCAAGGATGAGAAGATCTTGCAGATGGCTATTGTGTCCTGAAAGTAATTCTGTTGGAAGTAGGTTAGGTTGGATGTTAACAAGCTCTTCCTTCCAAAAAGGATGATCAGACTCTAGAGTGGACTGCTCAGGGCAGTGGTGGAGTCCTCATCTCTGGAGGTGTTTAAGGACAGACTGGATGTGGCACTTAAGGCTCTGGTCTGGCTGATGGGGTGATGTTAGGTTAAGGGGTGATCTCAGAGGTCTTTTCCAGCCTCAATAATTCTGTGTGATGCTGTTTGTGTGTGTTAGCACATGCAAGGACTCCAAAGACAACACCCCAGTGATGCTACGGAGTGACTTGCCCACCAGTAAAAGAGGCAGCAGGACCAAAGTAGCACTTAGAAGCTGAGTGGAAGCAAATTGCCTCTGTTATCAGCGAATCTTCCTGTTTCTTTTCAGTTAAAATGGAAAAGGTGACTGTGCATCACAGCTGCTGGCAGAGCTTGGGCAGGTGCCACAGCACTGACAACTTGTGGAGGAACCTTAGAGGGTGGCTTGCTCAGTAAGACAAGCGAGCTGTAAGACCAAGGAGCTCTGCTCTGAAAGATGCTGTGGGCTTTCCTCTGAGTCAGGTAATGGCAGGAGACTGGAAAATGTAGGTATAAATGGGCAGTGCCCAATTCACAGAACCACAGCACATTAGGGACTGGAAGGGACCTCGAAAGATCATCCAGTCCAATCCCCCTGCCACAGCAGGATCACCTAGAGCAAGTCCCACTGGAACACATCCAGGTGGGTTTTAAATATCTCCAGAGGAGGAAACTCCACAACCCCCCTGGGCATGTTGTGGTGGGAGAGGGGGAAGAGAGATGGAGCAGGGAAACTTAAGGACAAGTACAAAGGCAAAATCTTATCTCTGAAGAGTAACTGAAGCAGCACAGATCTGTAAGTAGCCCCTCCTATAGTACAGAAGTGTGGCACAGAGCTGCTCTGCATGTGTTCTCCTGGAACAAGGCAGAATCTTCCCTGATTTACTAAATTACAGGGGCACAGACAGAAAAAAGAAGAAAAAAAAAAGGCAGCAAACCAAAACCCCCCCTCAACAACAACAAAAAAGGAGGTTTTATTAAATTAACTGTCTGCTGTGACTTGTAAGTGGTAGAGATGACTCAGTGTCTGCACAAGATACGAGGACGTGCGTGTGCTTCCAGTAAGAAGTGCTGAGCGATGGCAATTGCTCCCCAGGTCAGACCCACTCTTCCCTGCTGATTTTGCACCCTGCCCCTTCTCTCAGCACTGCTGGATTTTCCTTATGTTATGATACATATATTTAGATGTTTTCCAACCTCCATGTGTGAACTTCTACATTTATTTTGAAGGGCAGCCCTCGCTCAGGGGAACAGGCTGTTGTTGCCCTGTAGGAAACCCCAGCATGTACCCTGTTCCACAGCAGCAGCTTGTTCTATCTGCTCTGGAGCCCCTCCACACCCTTATTCCTTCAGAGAGCTTGGAGGAAGGTTGTTTCATGGAGCTGCAAAAAGACTGTGGTTGCATTTTAGCCTCTGAACTGTTCCTCCTTTCGAGCTGCTTCTTTTCCACTAGGTGCCACTGAAGGCTCGGGGAGCAAATAAACCTGAGGAAGAGCGTCTGCCTTCCCTCAAATCCAGAGCTCCTGGGCTGACTGGTAAAACTGGAATAGGGGTTTGAAGTCACCTACAGCTTGAGGAAGTTGGATTTGTAATTACAGCCCGTCCTGTTGAATGTTTTACACTTCTGTGCTGAACCCTGGAAGATGCTCCTCTGGCAGGGGGATTGGACTGGATGATCTTTGGAGGTCCCTTCCAATCCCTGAAGACTTGATCTAGGTGGTCCTGCTCTGGCAGGGGGATTGGACTGGATGATCTTTGGAGGTCCCTTCCAATCCCTGAAGACTTGATCTAGGTGGTCCTGCTCTGGCAGGGGGATTGGACTGGATGATCTTTGGAGGTCCCTTCCAATCCCTGAAGACTTGATCTAGGTGGTCCTGCTCTGGCAGGGGGATTGGACTGGATGATCTTTCGAGGTCCCTTCCAATCCCTAATGATTCCATTATTGTATGAAGTCGTTGGAAACACATAACAAATACATCACCACCCCATGTGGGACTTCAGTGATGGCATCACTGTGGTCATCTCTTTGATTTTGGGGACTGCTGCTCAGGCCTGACCATCTAGGCATGGCTTGCAATTGCCAGGAGATGGCTTACTGTAGCTTAGGATCATGGAGCACTGGAAGGAATAAAGCTGCTTCTACATCTTCCTCATCCTAATCCTCATCCAGCCCTAGCTGTAAGGGCAACGACTGGGACATTTGAAACTACCTGCTGTTGTCTTGCACTGCAGAACAGAAAGTGGTTGTGAATGTCTGCTAGAAATTTTAACATCAATGCTTAATTTTTGAAGACATCACTGGTAGTGAACAGAAAATAGATGGAGTTTTACATGAGGAGGGAAACAGAAGGGTTAAAGCTATTTTAAAATTATAGGGGAGTAAAAATCCTGACGCTGACTCACAATCCCTTCAAAATAGTCTCTTTTTTTCTAAGTCTGATAGAGCAAACTGCTCAGCAAAAATGTCTTTCAAACTCCCTCACTCCTCTTGAAGGACATTCTCCTACACTCAGAGTAGGGGAAGCCAAGCTCTGTTCCAGTCTGAAGCCATCCAGTAGGACGTGTACTGGTATGTAAAACCAGTATGTAATCCCAAGCTTTGGTAATGTAGGTGTCATGAAACTCATTCCAAAAAGAAAACTACTTGGCTTGTAAAAGAGTGAAGGGAGTTACTGCAGTCTGTCCCCTGCCCAGTCTGTGCTGTGTGTGGTGCTCTGTGGGTCAGACTCACCGAACGTTAGGGACTGGAAGTGACCTCAAAAGATCCTCCAGTCTGATCATAGAATCATTAGGGAACAAGGGGGCACGGATTTACTTTGTCTGGCATCACACCCTGCAGATGGCTGCCACAGCCTCGGTGAGCTGTCAGCTCCTCTCATCCATCAGCCTATACAGCACCCTGCTCCACCAGTGCTATGATCTGTCTTATCTCCTTTCTGCTGCACCTGGCAGGGGGATGATGCCTTCTGATGAATTCTCACTGAGGTTCATCGTTTTCCTCTCCCTCTCCTTTAAATAAATAACCCGCTTGGTGCAAACCTGGAAGGATTTCAGAGCAAATTTAGCAGCAGGGCTGAGCAGAATTCTTGGACATGCCTGTCCTGCAACCATTCCTGGCTCTGTGCTGTGCACTGGTGTGTCTGTGAGGAAGTTCACTGAGCACAGCAAGTTTCTTGTTTAGTCCATACTGAGCTGGTTTTTTCTGCAGACAATATCCTGCTGGATCCCAAAGCAGCTATAAGGAATAGAGTTTGGATGTTCTGTATCACAGAATCAGATAACATCAGGGATTGGAAGGGACCTTGAAAGATCATCCAGTCCTATCTTCCCACCACAGCAGGATCACCTAGACCAAGCTGCACAGGAACATGTCCAGGTGGGTTTTAAACATCTCCAGAGAAGGACACTCCACGACACCCCTAGACAGCCCATTCCAGGGCTCTGGCATCGTCACTGGGAAGAAGTTCCTTCGCATGTTGATGTGGAACCTCCTCTGTTTCATCTCACACCAGGGGTTTCATCTTACCCCAGGGAAAATTTATAGTAAAGAGAAAAAATGATGATAGTTTTCTTTAATAAAGGAACAGCTGGAAGAAGGGATTAAAACCCCTGGCAGCACTACCCAGCTGCAAACAAGGAGTTCTCTGAGACAAGCTGAGAGCCACTTCCCTCTCCCGTTTCCCTCCCCTCAACCACTGAGGGAGAAAGGACTACGAAGTCACCTGCTAGGGATGTGGGTCCTGGGTAGGGTTAGAACAAACAGACCACAGAGATGTCAGCCTGCTGAGCTACAGGCACACACTGTCCTCCCTGCAGTGCCCAGCACAGCCCCTCTGTGGGTCGTGGCTGTAACTGAGCAGCCACCCACAGACTTCCAGAGCTCCGTGATGTCTCCACGACACGATGTCTCTTCACATGTGCCTCTGACCAACCTACCCTCAGCACACTGCCCTTCCACTGCGTGCTGGAAGCAGAAGAACCAGCTGACTCAGTACCTGAAGAAATGTAAGCAGTGCTGGGGGACAGGCTTGGGTACCTCATCATGTTTAGAGCTCGTGGAGAGCCAGAAACAGATGTTGTGACATCAGATATTCTTGGAGTCCTCTCTCTGACACAGGGCTGCACAGTCTTGGTCTATTTATTTCTCAGATCCTGCAGCAATTTCACATTCAAGACCTAAAGTGGTGATTTGAGGACCAACATTTTTTCTTATTTATCCAGCTGGGAAGATAATAGAATCTGGAGAAACGGATCAGTGGGCATAAATATGCAAGAAAAAGAGTTAATAGCATTAATCAGAAAGACAACAAACTCGATAATGAGCCTTGCAAATACCTGTTGTGAAATTCCAGCAGCTGATTGTACGTTGTTAGCACAAAACGCTCGACAGCTTCTAGCTATCACTAATCTGGAGAGGCTCATTTTTTACTGCAACGGTGTCTAAATGAATTTATTTATTTATTAGTTAAGCCTTGCAGCTGAAAAATCTGAATTTCAACCAAAACTATATTAACCTTCCACCTTCCCGAAGCTGATGATGGTGATTAAAAGCAGATGCAGCATATAGCAGCTATAAGGAAGCCAGTTACGTTAGGAATTGTCTGTGGCACAGTAATGACTTGGAAATGGGCAGAGATAAAAAGGAGTGATGTAATCAGAAAGGTTAATGGTGACAATAATGTTCCTCCTGGAGTCCCTAATCCACCATAGATTGCTCCATGGCCAGCACTGCCTGTGTGGAATGCAAGGAGTTGATAATGGAACAGATCTGCAAAGCTGGAGATGTTTCAGCCCGCTGGCTGCTCATCAAACGTTGTCTACAAGATTGTATTTGTGAAATAGAAAAGGAAATGGACAGTCAAATGAGATGTGGTGGTTAATCTATGGAATCTTTTAATTATGTGAGGCAAGGGAAAGTAGAGCCTCTACGGATGAGTCAATGGACTAGAAAAGAAGCCAAGTTTGATACCAATAAGCCCAGCATCAAAATGGAGGTGGGTAGGTCTTGAGTGAGAAGAAGAGGAGAAGAAGGACAGGAGAAAAGGACACTGAGGGATGACTTCATTCATGTCTATAAATATGTGAAGGTAGGTCTTGAGTGAGAAGAAGAGGAGAAGAAGGACAGGAGAAAAGGACACTGAGGGATGACCTCATTCATGTCTATAAATATTTGAAGGGTGGGTGTCAGGAGGATGGAGCCAAGCTCTTCTTAGTGTCATCTAGTGATAGGACAAGGGGCAATGGTTGTAAGATAGAACATAGGATGTTCCACATAAATATGAGAAGGAACTTCTTCACAGTGAGGGTGATGGAGCTTTGGAAGGGGCTGCCCAGTCGAGCTCAGAGAGTGCTAACCACTAGTAACGTACTCACCTGTACTTGTCAGCACATGCCCTGCACCCTCAGATGCCTCCACTGATGGCTGTGGTGTGAGCATCGTCCTCAGGAACTTGCTTGTCTTATCGCTCTCTTCACTGAAGAGAAGATGCAGATTCACTGCGTCTGCAGAATGAGAAAAAAACAGCCTGTATGTAAGACTTTTGAGTCATAGAATCATAGAATCATCAGAGTTTGAAGGGACCTTAGAGATCATAGAGTTCCAATGCCACCTGCACTAGAGCAGGTCACTCAAGGCTCCAGACAACCTGCCCTTCAACACTGCCAGGGATGGATGGGGCAGCCACAACTGCCTTGGGCAACCTGTTCCAGCATCTCAGCACCCTCACAGCAAAGAATTTGTTCCTCATGTCCAACCTCAATCTCCCCTCTTCAAGTCTGGAACCCTTTCCCCTTGTCCTCTCACTACCCACCCCTGTCAAAAGCCCTCCCCCAGCTTTCTTGTAGCCCCCTTCAGCTATTGGAAAGCTGCTAGAAGGTCACCTGGGAGCCTCCTCTTCTCCAGGCTGAACAACCCCAACTTGCTCAGCCTGTGCTCACACAGGAGCTGCTCCAGCCATCTCCTCACTGAAGGTCACAAAACCCCTCAAACGCCCAAGAGGCCCCTTTTAGGGGAAAAATACATTTAGAGAGCCCACTCTCTCTGCTCACAGAGTAGCTCTGT
>VXBP01002713.1:1177-88883 GCA_013400115.1 Rhinopomastus cyanomelas | reverse complement strand
CACACTGCTCCTACACTGAACTGAGATGAAAATGTTCAGAGCATCCACCATAGACAGTGAGCTGCAAAGGGGCTGCACAGCACCATGTTCCACCAGGAAAAGGTTTCCAGAATGTGTGTGCTGATGTGGCTATCGACACCTGCGTGCTGCAGTTACCCAGCTAAGGTCCTTGTTCCTAGCACAGGCACCATGAGAATCAATCAATGTGTTGATGATGTTTCACAGGAGCAAGTGACCTACAAGATGTAAGAGTGTGACCTGTGGTTTAGATTGTTTGACTTAGTGCCTGGCTCTGGATAAGTGTTTGTTCAGCGACCTGGTCTCAACATCGAGTATAACACTGTGGAAACCAGCTCACCTGTGTTTTGTGGACACTCTCAGCCATAATCATGCAATTTAATCCTTATGTTTGGTCTTAACTGTGGACATTTCAGTGCAGGTGCCTGAATGGCACAAACTGGTCTCACGTGGCATCACCATCACCTGCTTAACTGGTAAATGGAATGTTCTGCTGTCAGGCATCACAGCAGTTATGCAGCCAAGGGTGTTTCCTCCACGAACCAATACCCTGTTCCTTTTCCAGAGCTGCAGTTTGTGGGTCAGACAGATAACATCCAGTCCTGCAAATTTGTCCAGACCATGGAGCAGCGGCTGCAGAGGGCATTCCAGGATGCTGAGAGAAAGGTCTTAAACACCAGCAACAACTTGACAGTTCAGGTACGACGGTGTGTGCTTTGCCCTTCTCCTCTTTTTAATGAGTTAGGGGTTTGCTATTAAGCAGCTTAAGTAAAATTCACATAAAAATAAATGTATGAAAATATTGTTTCCAGTGTGTTTTTACTGACTATGTTGTGCTGGCACATTAGTTGCTTTCAGTGAGGCTGTTCAGGGGTAAAGACAGTGATGCTGCACCGCTGTCTGCAAGTTCTAAATTAATGGATGTATTTCATTCCTTTGTGTGTGTCCTAGTTCTGTACTCACAGACCCAAGTGCCCTATTACAAACCTCTACAGGTCTGGTGGGCCAACCCCCTTAGCTCTGTGTGTACTTCAGGAATGGAGAAATGGTCCTCTGGGTGATGTTATGGATCTGATTCTGGTGAAACTCTCTGTATTGGCCTGTGCTCCTCAGACTAGTTTGTACATAGCTTACCAGGAAGGGAAAACTGGCCATCGGTGGTCTGCTTAGTCATAGAATGTTTGGGGTTGGATGGGACCTCTAGACATCATGTAGTCCAACCCCCCTGCCAAAGAAAGATCACCTAGGACAGGTCACACAGGGCTGCATCCAGGTGCGTTTTGAAAGTCTCCAGAGCAGGAGACTCCACAGCCTGTCTGGGTACCCTGTGCCAGGGCTCTGTCACCCTCACAGTAAAGAAGTTTGTCCTTATGTTGAGGTGGGACCTCCTGTGTTTTAGTTTATTCCTTGTCCTATTGTCCTGTTACTGTGCCCCACAGAAGAGAAATTGGCCCCTTCCAGTTGACACCCACCCCTCAAATATTTATAGACTTCAGTTAGGTCCTTTTGGTCTTCCTGGATATGTTCCTGTGCGACTTGATCTAGGTGATTAGGTGATCCTCCTGTGGCCGGGGGGATTGGACTAGATGATCTTTCGACGTCCCTTGCAGTCTCTAATGTTCTGTGATTCTGTGATTCTCCAGACCAAACAGCCCCAGTTCTCTCAGCTTTTCTTCATAGGGAAAATGCACGAGTAGTCACTCTGGAATTGCTTCTTGTGAGTTGTGTTCAAAGCAGAGGAGCTCAGAGAGGCAGAGAAGTGCCTGGCAAGACATGACCTACAGCAGCAGGTGAAGCAGTGACCAAGTTTTTCAGTATCTGGACCTGTGATGGTCAGTTTTGTAAAGAGCCCTATGCGGCGGCTGCAGCAGCTGTGGGTTCAGTGAGTATCACCAACTTAGGAAGTGAAAGGATAGAGGCAAGGTATGGACTTGGAACTAAGAGGTTCACAGGTGTCATCTTCACAGGATGCTCTTCTGAAGTGATTCCAGTACCATGCAGAGGGCTGAGCAATTAGTGACAAACTGGGGAACAGGTCTGAGCAGGTGGAGCACATTCAGACCAGGTGTTGCTGCAGTGCAGGAGTAGACTGAAGAGGGGATAGAAGGTAAAAGTAGATTGAAGATGAGTAAAAGGCATGAAGCAACTTCAATGCAAGGAGAAGTGAATTGGGCCGTGGTTGGGGTTGGACTAGATGATCTTTTGAGATCTCTTCCAGCCCCTAACTTTCTGTGATTCTCCAACCATGAGTGAATCAGGAGTGATTGATTGGAGTATCCCATAGCAGAGCTGCTCAGGTTTCAAACAGAAATAATTTTTTCATGTGTCTTCAAGATGTCAGGATGGATGTAAGTTAGAAAAAACACAGAATAAAAAGTCCTAAGCCCTTTTCAAGCCAAACATGTTTTATGGCTGTGGACTAATTTTGTGCTGCAGAAGAATAATCTCCTCTTGTGCCCATTCTCCAGTCATCTGCTCCCCACCTAATAAGTGGGTGTCAGGTAGGCAGAGTCTTTGGTCTGACCTTGAACATTTCTTCTGAGGCTTTTATTATACCATGTGTTATGTTTTACCATAAAAAATAGATTATTGAAATAACACTTGTGGTTGCTGTTGGCTCTACCCACAGTATCAGCAGTTGAAACACATCCCTCTTGCCCTCACAAGGGCAACCCTGAGACAACAGGGTTTTTTTTGTCTGCTTATCTGCTTTCTCCATAAAATTGTGTTTGAAGATCTGATCCAGTGCTCACTACATAGAGTTTGTCCTTAAATTCCCTCACCAAGCTTGGGCTCAGGAAGAGGCTGTTGTAGACCTGAGGAGGAAGGCAGTTAATGGTTTCAATGCTGAAGGTTTTCCCTGATAAGCCTCCTCTTCCTCAACTTGCATCTCCTGGTGAAGCCAGCGCTGCTCCTGCCTCTGCTGGGCTCTAGTCACTGCATTGCTAGAGGAGGAATTAAAGTGTCACATACGCGTTACACAGCCTTGGCAAGCGAGCTGTAACGCGTTGTTCAAGGTAACGTTCCTTCCGTTAGTTTGCACTGCTTTGGTTGGTGTGTGGGGTTTTAGGGGACTTTTTTTGTGTTTGGACTGAGCTGAAATGCAGCTCCCTATAATCTCTTGAATTCTGTTTCAGATCCTGAACACCTCCAATGTCTCCCAAGCCGTCACTCTGTTCTATGTGGTAAACAATCAAAGCACAACTCTGAACGGCACCATTTCCAGCAACCTCCTGAACCAGCTGTCAGCAGAACTGGTGGGCTTCTACCTCACGTACCCGCCTCTCACCATTGCAGAGTGTGAGTATGCATTCCCCAGCACACACTCCTCCAGGTTTGGCTTTGCAGGCACCATGGGCTCTGCTGCTAAGCTCATGGACTACTGTAGGTGCTCTTGGGGATGCTAAGACAAGCAGAACCAGACTGAAGGAAAGTGAGGGCTGGGGAGAAACCAAGTCACCTCTTTTGTCAGTCTGTTTCATTTGCAAACAGCCTGACAGCTGAGGAATTCCACTGTGCAGTTCCTCCTCAGTTGCACCGTGAGCTGTCTGTGGGGTGAGTAGTCACTTTCTGGTGCAAGTCAGGGCTTGCAGCTAGTTCTGGTGACTCTTCAAATCCCAGTAACAGAAGGAGCATATCCTGCTCTAGGAGAGCCTGCTGTGGCAGGGGGGGTGGGCTAGATGATCTTTTGAGATCTCCTCCGACCCCTAACTTTCTGTGATTCTCCAGTGGTCCATTCCAGCCTCTCCGATGCTCAGGTTTTATTGTACATTATTCTTGAGGCATTACCTGTCTGAGTCAGATCTTTGCAAGCAAACAGGTGAAACTGCCCAGTGGTTTGTTCTCGTGCTGTGTTGGTGACTGTCTGAATCAGAGTTTCCATCATAGCTTGAGAGATCTCAGGGTAGGATTGTGCTTTCATCAAGGCTTTCCCCAGGTGAGGGGAGGTGCAGAGAGGCTGTTGACAAAGAGGCTTTGTAGAGCCTGTCTGAAGGGTCCCCTGTGGGCAAGACTTGTCTTCATGGGGCATCCAGGAGCACAAGGATGAAAAACCTCTTCCTAGAAAAGTGAGGAGGCCTTGGAACAGGCTGCCCAGGGAGGGGGTGGAGGCACCATCCTTGGAGGGGTTCAATAAATGGGCAGACAGGGTATTTCAGGAGATGGGTTAGTGGTTGAGGGTTGCAGAGTGGACTTGATGGTCTTGAAGGTCTTTTCCAACCTTGATGACTCTGCGAGGAGAGTGTTTTGGTGGTGGCTTCTAACAGGCTTGGTAGTCAGAAGCTGGGGAGATGTGTATCACCCGGTGAGAGGCTCTGAGGCATTGCAGTTCTCTGCTGCTCCCAGTGTGTGATGGGCTGACCTGATGAAGCCTGTAGCTGGTGCTCCTTCCACAGCTAATGGCTTGTATGTTGGAGCCCTGGCTGTTGCTCTCGGGGCAGCAGGTGTGCCTCAGCCATCAATCTGAATGGTTTGGGCTGACGGTGTGTCTGATGAAAATGTCTGCTTGGAAGAGTGATTGATGCTTGTTCACGTGGCACTGGAGTTGTTTCAGTTTATCAAACCAGTATCGTGGTTGTTCGGTGAGTGGGTGATTTCCGATCAGACTCTGACAACTTCTCCAGAGCCTTCAGTCTGTCACGGAGACTTCCAGCGCGGAACATGCCGTGAAACCCCTCCTCAGCAGCAGATTCTCCACAATATTCACTCTTCCAAGCCACTCTGGGGTTAAAAACTCAGGGTAACTCCGTAGCAGTGTATTGGGGTGCTGTGTGTGGAGAGTTTCTGAGTTAAGTTCTGAGTAGTGATGCATAAATCTATTGAAAAAGTGCTGAGCTGCATCATGAATCAGCAGCCTAATGAACTTTGGAGATGGGAAAGCCAACACAAGGCATCAGAACAGCAACCATTACCTTCTCAGAGCTGTGAACACATGCGGTAGCAACACTCTGAATGGTGCGAAGGGACTCGCTACGTTCACAGTCTCCTTACTCTCATTTGTAACTCATGTGGGACTGTGCTCTGTGGTTGATGAAATCTGATCCTGGTTTATTTTTAAGATCATTTTAGATTAAAGCTGAGGTCTGGATAAGAATTGCATCACAAAACCCTCGTGGAATCTCCTTGTCTTCCTCAGGGGAGTTACTTGTGCAGGGAAGCAGCAGGACTATAGAGGACAGACACGTACACGTTGCCCTGCAGTGCAGTGACGGACAGTCCTGGGGGTTGCCCAGACAATATCCTGCTGGTATTTTGGCAACAGCAGATGGATGTTCTACTGCCTGCAGCAGGGCTTCTGCTGTTTGCTCTCAGCCTTGTTCAGACCCTGAAAATTGTGCCTCTAGATCTCCTCCTGGGCCATAGTTCAGATTTGTTTGTCACTGTCTGTTAAACACTGTTGGGATGTGTAGTACAGAGAGGTGGGAGTTGATCTCTTCTCCCAGTGGCCTCAGGTTGCACTAGGAGAAGTTTAGGTTGACCATGAGGAAAAATTTCTCATGGAAAGGGCCATCAGGCCTTGGAACAGGCTGCCCAGGGAGGGATTGAATCACCATCCCTGGCCATGTTTCACAGTTGTGGAGATCTGGAGCTCAGGGACACGGTTTAGCGGTGGGTTGGGACAGTGGGGTTCATGGCTGGACTCAGTGAGCTTGAAGGGCTTTTCCAACCTAAATGATTCTGTGATTCTGTGATTTTATCTTGAAGTATTATGACATAATTTCAACTTTTGCTTTTAAAGCTTTGGAGTATCCAAACCTTGATATCTCAGAGTCAACTAGAGACTACTGGGTGATAACAGGTACTTCTAAATTTTTTTCCCTTCTCCCTGAACTTTAGGTAACAATTCTTAGGGCAGTAATTGTACTCAAAAGTAAGTGGCTGAACTTGCTTGTTGCATTTGACTGGGAAATGTATTTACAGCTAATCTGGGACATAACTGGGATACATCTTCTTGGACAGAGACATCTGCATCCAACACCCACCTCAAACCTACACCACCTCGGTGTGCTCATTTCTGAGAGCAGCTCTCTTAGAGTTTTAAAACACAAGTAGGCTGCTATGAGTGAGCTGATACCAAAGCCTTTCCAGTAGCTAAGTCTGTGCCTGGAATGGTTTTAGAGCTCAGGAGAACATGGGTGAAAGGAGCCTGACATGAAACATTAAATGCAACTCTCTGCTGTCAGAAGCTGCTGTGATTTGGTACCTTATTGGTCTATTAATACACTTCAGATGAAGTGTAGACTTATGCAGAGGTTATGATCCTCTAAGGGGATCAGTACAGCTCCTCCCCATCAGGATGTTATGAACCTACAACTCCAGTTCTTGACTTCGATTGCTATTACAATGGAAATACTCTTTTCCAAAGAACTCATGGTGGTCCCAAAGATATTTGAGCTCATACTGGAAAATCTTACCTATGTCTGGATTTGATTAGCATGTGTATCACTTTTTGGAACTCTATGTAATTTCAGGTTCTTTTAAAATTGATGTTCTTTTGTTCTTTGGAAATTTTATTCTGTTTTTAGGGCTCTCAAACGGGTGATACTCTTGTCTCGAGCTGAGTTGTCCAAAATCCTAGCTTCAGTTCAAATCTGCAGGATGAGAAGCTGTGGTTTAGTTCACAGAAACATCTGTAGATCAGCATAAAACCAGACAGCACTCAGAAAGGTTTTAACTTACTTTTTCCACTGAAGGTCATAGGTTTCGTGCTTCATGAAGCTGTGGTTGTCAGTTGAAGACCTAGGAAAGGT
Source organism: Rhinopomastus cyanomelas (assembly GCA_013400115.1). NCBI lineage: Eukaryota > Metazoa > Chordata > Aves > Bucerotiformes > Rhinopomastidae > Rhinopomastus > Rhinopomastus cyanomelas. The sequence continues at coordinate 82,116 of VXBP01002713.1, read as the reverse complement.
TTTTGGAGGATATAATTCTCTGAAACACCAATGGTGTTATCAGTAAACAGTGATGCAGGGACTGACACAGAGGCAGGTTATGTCTCCCTGGGGACTTACCGAGGGACATACCGGTGTCCAGCTCTATTTCTTCTAATCCAGTTAGCACATCCATCCCCAGCCATCCCACAGACCATATGCTCATCTCTCTGCGTGCAGTGTGTGCTGATACAGGATTTTCTCCATCCTCACAGTCATTCAAGGGGTCGATATTGCATTACTGGGCCTGAACAACCAGAGCTTTGCCAGACTGATGGAGCAGCGCTTGGCCCCGCTATTCATGATGTCCCATCAGCAAGGACGGCGGTTCAGACGTGCCACTACTGTGGGCAGCTACACTGTGCAGGTGCTCAATGTGACAGCAATTACTCCTAGATGAGTGTTACAGGAGTTTTGTTTGCATGGGAATAGTTCTTTAGCAGGAGTGGGGTTGAACACTGGAACAGGTTGCCCAGGGAAGTAGATGAGGCCCCATCCCTGGAGATATTCAAGGTGAGGATGGACAAGGTTCTGGGCAACTGGATCTGGTTGAGAATGTCCCTGCTGACTGCAGTGGGTTTGGTCTAGAAGACCTTTGGATGTCCCTTCCAGCCTGGGCCATTCCATGAATCTATGGTCCTGCCTCAGTTTGTGAAATCAACTTCAAATAAACCTGAGCTCTTCTTCACTGGGTTGGGATTTCCTGCCTCTCTTCATGACTCTCAGAGCAGTGAGCGCAGAGCGCCTGGCAATGCTAATGGGTTTCTTTTTCTGCAGTCAGCCTCTCAGCTTCTTGAAATTAGTTAATCAGTGTTAATAAATATTTTCTCTGTGGTTGCTAGGAGGATTGGTACAAAGTGCATATTTTAGCATAAAGCCTTGTATTCAGCATAATGAAGTGTTCCGCGCTGATGTAGGTTTCCCAGGTCTTTATTTCCTAGGTAACTCCATAAAGTCAAACTTTGTTCTTTTTATTGAAAAACAATTAAACATAATGTGTGCAGCAGTTTTTATACAGGGTTAGTCATCAAATCATGTGGCCATGGCTCACATCATGAAGCCGAGACTTTGGTCCCAAGTAACTTATTAATCATAGAATCATAGACNTTGTAGCCCACTTCAGATACTGGAAGGCCACAATAAGGTCACCTTGGCTGGACAAGGTTCTTGGCAACCCTAACCCTAACCCTAGTCATCTGGCTCTTATTTAGCAGTGTTTCCCATTCGGCATTTTGAAGGGATGGTAGTTTGTTTTCTCACTAATTTAGCCAACTGATGCTAATTGAGGGGGGTTCAAAAAGAATGGCTCTTCAAAAGTTGAATGACAAGTTATCACTCTCTTGAAAAGAATAATTTGGTATTTCTCAAGAATTGCCTGTTGTGAGAGATAAAACCACATCACTGCTTTTCGCACTTGCCCACAATTCCGTATGTCAAAGGAGGAATGTGGTTTCACTTGCCAAAAGGGGGAACCTTCTGCAATATTTTCCATGAAAAAGTGGCATGTTTTACTCCATAACTTAATGGAGAAGAATCACAAAACCTGTCAGTATTAGGACTGTTGGACACTTCCTCCACTCTCGGGAAGGATGGAGGTTCTGCAGAATACGATGGGAAAACCGCAGTTTTTCTGGTAGTTTGTCACTACTAGAACAGGCTTTAGGAGTTCCCTCTGCACAGAGGGCTGTAACGTCCACACACTTGATCCTTTCCTCCTTTTACCAGATGCTTTACTCAGTATAGGGTTTTACCTCAGGATTATGGTTAAAGTTTTTGAAGAAAGCAGTCAGTCCTCACTAACCTCAATAGCTCAGCCTGTGAAGGAAAGAAGTTCTGATCCTCTGAGAGTATTTCCATGAAACTTAGGCTTATGTGGGGTCTTAAAGGAGTTCTCTGCATGCACTGCCTTCAGTGGCAGGTTTTGTCGTGGTAGAGTACAAATAGTTTGGGTTTATTTCTCTTGCTCTCGTTACTCTTTTAATTTCCTTTTATATTTTTTCTCCTGAAAGATGGTCAAAATTCAGCGGATTCCTGGACCGAAGGAGCCGGCCGAGCTGACATACTACACCCTGTACAATGGGAAGCCTCTGCTGGGTACTGCAGCCGCCAAGATTTTGAGCACTGTGGACTCGCAGCGGATGGCCTTGACACTGGGTTATGTTATTCAAGTTCAAGCTGATCGTAAGAGGTTTTTTTCCTAATTCTCTGGTTTAGTCCTTTCATTCTTTTTCTGCCTCTATCACAGGGAAATTTCAGTCGTGTTCTGCTGTATGAGGCTGCTTTTTCTCCTGTGGAAGGCAGACTGAATCAAAGCTATAGATAAGCTGTTATTTGGCTGATCACTGTATACTTGACTATAGACCTAGTTTCAGAATCATAGAATCTTAGAATCATTAGGGATTGGAAGGGACCTCGAAAGATCATCTAGGCCACAGCAGGATCACCTAGACCAAGTCATACAGCTCTGAAGAGCTTGATAGAACTGTTACGTCAGAATTCTAATGCTAGGGAAACTATGACACTACAGGCTAAAGGCTGCTGGGGCTAAACTGCTCTTAGAATCACAGAATCGTTTAAGTTGGAAAAGACCTTCAAGCTCATCAAGTCCAACTGTGAACCCAGCTGTCCCAACCCACCACTAAACCCTGTCCCTGAGCTCCAGATCTACATGACTGTGAAACACGGCCAGGGATGGCAATTCAACCCCGTCCCTGGGCAGCCTGTTCCAAGGCCTGATGGCCCTTTCAATGGAGTTTCTCCTCATGGCCAACCTGAACTTCCCCTTCAAATAACTTGGCCCAGAGTAACATTTGAGGGCCGTCAAGATGCCTCTTCTTTTTCACCTGTTCAAAATAATGCAGATCATCTTGACCTCAAAGGGATAATTTTTTAGAAATAGAGGTTTTTTTTCCACCAAGAACCAAGTGCAACCCATGGATTATTAAAGAAAAACAGGGAAGAGAAATTGCAAAGAACTGTGTGTACGGACACAGCTTTTGTGGCAGAGATTGGAGAGGTTTTCTGTGCAGTAACAACATAATGTTTGATGCCTTTAGCTAACTGAGTGTCTCTGCTTTGCCAAGGTGTATATCCAGATAGAATGAATAGAGTGGACTTCAGTCCTGGATCTCCTTACTGTCTAACCATCTATCAAATGGGGCTCCCTGGCGCCGTTATTTCTGCCTGAAGGAGCAATAGTATTGAAATCCCTACATGCAGTGACGACAGGAAGAGAAGGGAGCACTGCAAATAGTAGTTGATTTATCATCATAAACCTAGGACTGAGTGAGAAGACTCAGTATAATTTCCAGAGAATGCACTATGTACTGTACCCCAGCCTTGATCATGATTTGTTAATGACTTTAACTGGACTGGAACTGGGCATCTCCATTCCTGCTTGCTGAAAGTCTAGCATTTCGATTCTGAATTACTTTGTTTTCCCTGAGAACGCTGCTTTACTGAAATGAAAATGGATTTTCAACTAGAGCAGCTATCGAGAGCACACAGCGGTGTGCTAGCTCATTGTGTGGCTTTGTGAATTATATGAGTGTTGGGGTAATTCTGACATCTGCTCAAAATCGAACACTGTGCTTCTGAGGTCTGATAAGGCAGCCTTGTTCATCTGTAGATTTCCATACGAGTCAAATATGCACAAAGAGAATATGCAGCAGTGGAAATTATGACTCCAGGTAACGGAGATGTTGAAATGACTCTTTGAAAAGGTAGGAGGTAGCGCTGTCTTTATCCCTGATTACAGAAATAAACCCACTTCTTTCCTTTTGGACATGGGGGTTGTAGCCTGTCTCTGTATTTCCACAGAAAACACTTTGTGTGCACTTCACTTTTGCTCATTGTAATTTCTGTTGTAAAATGCAGTAAAAGAGAAGACATCTACCCTCAGGAGCTCATGGTCTGGTTAGACACAAGACAGATGAATAATAAAAAAAATACGGATGTTCCCATTTTATAAGCAAGGGGCTGAGCTCTAGCTAAATGAAAGATTTTGCTTCAAAACCCACTGCAGCCTTCGAGCTGAGCGAACCATGAATTCACTTACTCAAGGTCACACTGGGAGCTGGTAACTGAACTGAAGATGTAAACCAGGATTCCTGTGTGTCTGCCCTGTGAGCTATAAGCTCATTGTTTCTTCTGCATTATAATTTTTCAACAGTATGAAAATGTGTAATTTTTCACCAGTTGTTTGCTGCTCCACCACAGCAGGTTAATTTAAAGTTACTGATAAAATTCAGACTCAATTTCTTTCCCACAATCCCTCTCATCACCAAACTAAATGGAAAAGAGAGTAATTTAGAATTATTCAAGTCAATAGGAAAACGAGCCTTAAGAAATGCTTCTCCCTGCCTTTCTGGAGAGTCATTAGGTAGTTATTGCTGCAGCGTGTGCAAACCAAGTCTCAGTGTCATCTAGTGATAGGATGAGGGGCAATGGGTATGAGCTGGAACATAGGAGGTTCCACGTCAATCTGAGAAGGACCTTCTTCACAGTGAGGGTGACAGAGCACTGGAACAGGCTGCCCAGGGGGGTTGTGGAGTCTCCTTCTCTGGAGACGTTTAAGACCTGCCTGGATGTGTTCCTGTGTGACTTGGTCTAGGTGATCCTGCTGTGTCAGGGGGATTGGACTAGATGATCTTTCAAGGTCCCTTCCAATCCCATAATGATTCTATGATTCTATGATTCTATGGTCTTTCAAGGTCCTATCCCTAATGATTCTATGATTCTGTGTACCTAATGGTGCTGTTCCTGCATCACCCAACAAAGCACTAGTTTTGCTCAAAGTTGTAGGTCTACAAAGAAAGCAGGCTCAAGCTTCAGACAGTCTCTCCATTGGCTTTTGAAACAACTGTTGATCCTGCTGTTGCAGGGGGATTGGACTAGATGATCTTTCGAAGTCCCTTCCAATCCCTAATGATTCCATGATTCTGTGATTCTAAGACCTGTTTGAAGTCTGACCCTGAAAGATGCTGAGTGCTTCTGACAGCTAGCAAGCTCAATGACATTTGAAAGGATGAGTCCCCTAGGAAATGGGAAAGGTTGCTTGGCACTACTGTTCCCACAATGGCCTGTCCAGCCAGTAACAGAAAGAAATGGGATGAGAGAACTACGGGTGCATCACAGGAGGATGTCCTAAATGTCTACAAGATGCAGGTTCATACTAAGAGCCTTTCTGGAATCTAAAACATTTTAACATCACTGCACGTCTTAAATTTACCTTTTTTCTGTTGTCATGCAGATACCATCTACAGGTAGCTCTTTCACATACTCACAGAATATCAGGATTGGAAGGGACCTCGAAAGATCTTCTAGTCCAATCCCCCTGACACAGCAGGATCACCTAGACCCAGTCACACAGGAACACATCCAGGCTGGTCTTAAACATCTCCAGAGAAGGAGACTCCACAACCCCCCTGGGCAGCCTGTTCCACTGCTCCATCACCCTCACTGTGAAGACGTTGCTTCTCACATTCATATGGAACCTCCTATGTTCCAGCTCACACCCCTTGTCCTATCACTAGATGACATTGAGACGAGCCTGGCTCCATCCTCCTGACACCCACTCCTGACATATTTATAAACATTAATGAGGTCACCCCTCAGTCAGTCTCTTCTTCTCCAAGCTAAAGATTCCCAGCTCCTTCTGCCTTTCTTCATAAGGGAGGTGCTCCACTTCCTTCATTGTCTTCATTGCTGTATGCTGGAAACCCTCCAGCAGCCGTGTCCTTCTTGAACTGAGGGGCCCAGAACTGGGCACAAGACGCCAGATGTGGTCTCACCAGGGCAGAGCAGAGCGGGAGAAGAACCTCTCTCAATCTTCTAACCGCCCCCTTTCTGGTCCACCCCAGGATGCATGTTGCTGGCTCATGGTCATCCTGCTGGCCACCAGAACCCCCAGGTCCATTTCTCCTACACTGCTCTCCAAGAGTTCAGTCCCCAACCTATACTGGTTCCTGGGGGTTGTTCTTGTCCAGATGCAAGACTCTACACTTACTCTTGTTATACTTCATTACATTTCTCCCTGCCCAGCTCTCCAGCCTGTCCAGGTCTTGCTGAATGGCAGCACAGTCTGCAGGGGTGTTGGCCACACCACCCAGCTTTGTGTCATCCGCAAACTTGCTGACAGTGCATGCCAATCCCTCCTCCAAGTCATTAATGACTAGATTGAATAGGGCTGGTCCCAGTACTGACGCTTGCAGGACTCCACTAGATACAGGCCTCTAACTAGACTCTGTCCCATTGACCACTACTCTCTGGCTTCTATACTGCAACCAGTTCATGATCCACCTCACTACCTCATTGTCCAGACCACACTGCCTCAGTTTGGCTGTGAGGATGCTGTGGGAGGCTGTGTCAAATGCCTTAGTGAAGTCAAGACAGACCACATCCACCACTCAGCCATCATCTGTCCACCTGGTCATGCCCTCATCAAAGGCTGTCAGGTTGGCCAACCATGACTTCCCTTTGGTGAAGCCATGTTGACTGTCCCTAATGACCCTCCTGTCCTTGATGTGCCTGGAGATAGCGCCATGGACAAATTGTTCCATCACCTTTCCTGGGACGGAGGTGAGGCTGACCGGTCTATAATCATCAATTTCAACCTCATCAATGGGCTTCGCATGGTTGGATTAATAGTCGGACTCATACCTTAAGCTTCTTTCCAACCTAAATGATCTACGATTTCCGCCCCCTTCAGAAATGATGGATTCATCTAGACCTTAATGATGATAAAGTATTTCTGGAGGACAAGAGAAGGGTTTTTGTGTTGCTCTGCTGATGTCAGTAGTAACTGTTAGCTTACTTAACTGGTTTTGAAAAATAGTGAACTGTGAATTACTTGCACCTTCTTTTGTTCATCCTGAACTGTTGGAGTGATGGCTGATCTAGCTAGTTGGAGTGAAGCAGTATCTAGCAGTTAAAGACTGTGTAGGAAGCAGTTAACCGGGAAACTCATCAGCTTTGGTTTGCGATTTTCCGCAGCGGTGGTGAAGAACCCACCAAACAACCTGTGGATCATCGCTGCGGTGCTGGCTCCTATTGCTGTGGTTACAGTTATCATCATCATCATCACAGCCGTGCTGTGCAGAAAGAACAAGAATGACTTCAAACCAGACACCATGATGAACCTGCCTCAGAGAGCCAAAGTGAGTGACCCATCTCTGGGGCTAACATAGCCCCTTGCTTCTGGAGGTTTTCCCTGTGTTTCTCTGCTAAGTGCAGTTGAAATATGTTTGGAATGGCAGTGGTTGATACTCAAGGGTGACTTTGGAATCGCAGTGGTTGTTACTCAAGGTAACTTTGCACTTTTGTGTTCTGGATACCACCAGTCACTACTGTGACTCTTGTGTTTTACTTGGGACTCACCTGCTTCCATCCCTTGTCTCATAGCTCGTGGTGACAGAAAAGCCATTACTCAGTGCTGTAAGGCACGGAGCCGTTAGGGCTGACTAAGCTTTACTCAAGGCAGTTGCTTCATCTGCAGAAAGCTGAAAAATGGGATGTTAGACCTAGATCTCAGCAGCAACAGGTCTGCCAAAGGACCTCCTTCTGAACCCATGGCCTGGGCCGCTCCTACCTCCTGCAAGTGGTGCTGGCTGAAGATCTGGGCTTTAGCAGTAGTTCAGACCTGCTCCTAACCAGTTCTTCATCCAACTACCCTTCCAGAAGACATTAATTGGAATTTTTTTTAAGAATTTGTCCTGCTGCTGAGTTTTTTTGTCGTTTTTGTAGATGTTTAAAATTGTCTCATTGATTAGTGGATATTGTTCATTGGGTTGAAGCCATTACATTTTCCTTACAGTTACTAACCCACATGAGTTACAAGATGTTGGGGTTTTTCCCAAATCAGATTCTTTCCTGTTGGATTCTCTGTCTCTAACCCCCCCCAAAAAAAAGGCACAGAAGACTGATTTGTCTTCATAGTGAAAAAATCTGCATTCTCAGTGCTGCTCTTAAATGGCTCTTGAACAGGACTCCTCAGAACTGCGAACTGCTACCCTGCAGAACATGCATGTCAGTCACACTGTTCCTCTGCCCTTTGAGCTGGTTTTATTCCTTTCTATTGGCACAAGATGGAAATGAAACGTTTTCTCCTTGGGCTTTTCATGCTGCAGACAGCAGGATTATTGCCATTCCACCCCTGTTCCTTTTGCTGAAAAATGTCAATTGGAGGGAGAGCGGAGGGAAGGACTGATGCATGTGACAGCTCTGCTCTCCTTATCTCAGGTTAGCTGCAGATGGGTACAGCCGGTGCCAGTTGGAAGAGGACATTTGTGTCCAAAACGATGCTGAAAAGATGTTTCCATTTTGCTTCCAGAACACTCCTCCATTTATCACACTGGTGTCAGGACTTGGTTTGCAAAAGCAAAACAAGGGATATGATGCACCTTGAGTATTGGAGGCAGTTTGGGCACCGCAGTAGAGGAAGGACATGGAGGTGCTAGAGAGTGGCCAGAAAAGGCTGACTGGGCTTGTTAGGGGTCTGGAGAACAGGTCTGATGGGGAGAGACTGAGGGAACTGGGGCAGTTCAGCCTGGAGAAAGGAGGCTGAGCGGAGACCTCACAGCTCTCTACGAGTAGCTGGAGTGAGGCAGGGGTTGGCCTCTTCTCCCTAGGGATTAGCAATAGGACAAGAGGAAATGGGGTCAGGTTGTGCCAAGGGAGGTTCAGACTGGATCTTAGGAAAAACTTCTTTCCAGAAAGAGTTGGGAGGCCTTGGAACAGACTGCCCACAGAGTGGGTTGGGGGCACCGTCCCTGGAGGGGTTCAACAAATAGGCAGATGGGGATCCCGATGATGGGACTGTCAGGAGATGTGTTAGTGGTTGGGGGATTGTAGGGTGGACGGCTGGACTTGATGATGTGGAAGGTCTTTTCCAAGCTGATGATTCTGTGAAAGACAGACAAAAATTTAGTGCTTGGCGGTGATACAGCAGTGTCCCACTGAGTAGCCAAGTGGCAAGTCATGCTTTGCTAGGGGCTGTTGCCAGTGTATTGCACCGCACTGTTCTTTATGTGTGGTCTTGTTCACCGCTAAAGGACAATGTGAGACCTCATGTGTCTGGTGTGTTGAGGTGGCCGTTGGTAGGGGGAACAAGAAAGGCTTCTTCAAATGCATCAGTAGAAAGAGGAAGAACAAGGAAGGTGTAGGGGCACTACTGAGCGAGGAGGCAGCCTTGATAACTGAGGATGCAGAGAAGGCAGAGTTGCTGAATGCCGCCTTTGCTTCGGTCTTTACATCTAAGGCCGAACTCTCCTATGACCCCCAGAACTTGGATGAAGGAGAGGAAGCCTGGAGGAGGGAGTGCTCCCCACTGGTCAGTGTGGACTGGGTCAGAGATCAGCTGCACAAATTGAACATGAACAAGTCCATGGGCCCTGATGAGATGCACCCAAGGGTGCTGAGAGAACTGGCTGATATTATTGCCCTACCGCTATCTATTATCTTTGCCAAATCGTGGCAGACAGGAGAGGTGCCTGAGGACTGGAGGAGAGCCAATGTCACTCCAGTCTTCAAGAAGGGCAAGAAAGAAGTTCCAGGAAACTATAGACCAGTCAGCCTCACCTCCATCCCTGGAAAAATGATGGAGCGGCTCCTGCTGGAGGGCATCTCAAGGCACTTGGAAGAGAAGAAGGTTATCAGGAGTAGTCAGCACGGATTTATGAAGGGGAAGTCCTGCTTGACTAACCTGATAGCATTCTATAATGCAATAACTGAATGGTTAGATTCAGGGAAACCAGTGGATGTGGTCTACCTTGACCTTAGCAAGGCCTTTGACACTGTCTCCCATGAAATTTTAGTGAGCAAGCTGAGGAGGTGTGGGATGGAAGAGCAGACAGTGAGGTGGGTTAGGAACTGGTTGCAGGATAGAGTTCAGAGGGTGGTGATCAATGGTGCCAGGTCCAGCTGGAGAGCTGTGACTAGTGGTGTCCCCCAGGGATCGGTGCTGGGACCGGTCTTGTTCAACATCTTCATCAATGACATTGATGAGGGCACAGAGTGTCTGCTCAGCAAGTTTGCCGACGACACCAAGCTGGGAGGCTTGGCTGATACGGCTGAGGGCTGTGCTGCCATCCAGAGAGACCTGGACAGACTGGAGGGCTGGGCACAGAGAAACCAGATGAGGTTCAACAGGGACAAGTGCAGAGTCCTGCATCTGGGGAGGAATAACAAACTCCACCAGTACAGGCTGGGAGGTGATCTACTGGAAAGCAGTCCTGTGGAGAGGGACCTGGGGGTCCTGGTGGACAACAGGTTAACCATGGCACAGCAATGTGCCCTGGTGGCCAAGAAGGCCAATGGGATCCTGGGGTGTATTAGGAGGAGTGTGTCCAGCAGATCGAGAGAGGTTCTTCTCCCCCTCTACTCTGCCCTGGTGAGGCCTCATCTTGAGTACTGTGTTCAGTTTTGGGCCCCCCGGTTTAAGAAGGACAGGGATCTGCTGGAGAGGGTCCAGCGGAGGGCTATGAGGATGATTAGGGGACAGGAGGGCAAGGCTTATGAGGAGAGGCTGAGAGACTTGGGGCTTTTTAGTCTGGAGAAGAGAAGACTTAGGGGAGATTTGATCAATGTTTATAAGTACCTGAAGGCTGGCCAGGAGGGGGGGGACAGGCTCTTTTCACTTGCTCCCTGTGATAGGACAAGGAGCAATGGGTGTAAGTTGCAGCAGAGGAGGTTCCGCCTCAACACAAGGGGGAACTTCTTTGCTGTGAGGGTCACGGAGCACTGGACAGACTCCCCAGGGAGGTCATGGAGTCTCCTTCTCTGGGGACTTTCAAGGCCGCCTGGATGTGTTCCTCTGTGATCTGTGTTAGATAGTTTTGTCCTGCTGCAGCAGGGGGGTTGGACTCGATGATCTCTTGGGTCCCTTCCAACCCCTAACATCCTATGATCCTATGATCCTATGATGCTTTGCAGCTAGAGAAGGTCATTTAAATACATCGACTCACTGGCCTTTGCAGACACCGCACAGGAAAGCCTCGACTGCATTTTACTGTTGGGATCCACAGTTGTCATTCCAAAAAAAAATGTGATTTTATATCATTTTCTTTCTTTTCCTGAGCAGTGCAGTTTAATCAGGCTGCAGGGCGCGTGGTCGCGTTAAGACATGTTCTAAATGAACAGTTTGTGTCTGCAATGTCACCGGCTGGGAGCTGCCTCTGCAGAGTGTGAGAAGTGGTGCTGAGCTCCCTGTTTCAGATGATTTTCCTCTAGACTTGCTGACATTTGCAGCTGGAGTGCAGGAGTTCCACTTGCACAGTGCAGTTCCCTTTTATTAATTTCTTTCGAGGCTCCATAAAATTGAGTTCAATCCATTATATGAAAAGTGATGCAGCTCAAAATGAAACCTAAATTGTTTCTCGTTTAGTTTCACAGTGATGGCTCCATCAAGAAGGTTCAGGCAGGTCTTCAAGAGTTAGGTGCTGATGCATGGACTGTGGAAGATAAATTCTGCACTGGGACTGGGCATGGACTGGTTTCACCATTACTGGTTTCAGTGTCTTTACTGAAAAGAGGGCTAAGAAATGTGTTTGGGGAAGGCAGTGCAATGAGGTCAGATTGAAAAGAGCAGGTTTATTTTTCTTTCCAGTTGCAGAATTGGGAACGCCAAGGACACTACCAATTAGGTGAACTGTCATTACTGTGTTTCACATAGTTGGGTGATCCACAGCAATGAGGAGCATCTGTCTCCATCACTCTTAAAATTACTATGTTTTGTGGCCCAGAAACGTGCCTGAGACTGCCTGAGCAGTCTGGATCCTTTTTTGGGGGGAATCACAGCAGAGTGGTTTTTAGTTTAATCAGTGGCTTTAACATTTGGTTCCTGTGCAGCCGAGATAGGCTGTTGAATCACTGGAGCAGTTTTTCTCTACCTTCTGAGAACCCAAACTGCACAGAGAGGGAAGGAGGAGAGTGTGGGATATCCCCAGCCACTGGTTTCAGCAGGGTGTGCTGACAGCAGCTCCACCGTCTGTGTTTGGATCCAAGAGCCCTGCACCAAGAGGACAGGCGGTGCAGAGCTGCTGGTTTGTCGCTGCAGCCCTGGCGCTGCTAGGAGCTGCGGAGCTGCAGGTCCCCGCTGAGCAGAGCCCCTGCCATGGCCCGACAGAGCCCTGTCCAGTGCCAGCAGGGCGGGAGATACTGACACGGCACCAAGAGGCACTGAACACCCTGATGAAGCTGGGGGAGGTGATGTGATGAAGCAGTAGGATCGCTGCCTGTGCCTGGTAATTAAGGGGTGACTTTGTTGTTGCTGGAATAGACTGAAGGCAAAGGAAGAGCAGTTTAAAAATGAGCCCTTGTCTGTAGTGGGATTTGTAGTGTCTTGAGGAATTGTGTGGCTGTTCCAAACTGCCTGGGCAGTCAGGAACATCTGGACTCAGCTGCAAGGACAAGGTGACTGTTGTGATTTTTTCAAGTCGTGAAACTGGAAGAAGTGTAAATCGAAGTCAGTGAAATCCTGATGGGAATTTATTTTAATGGGGTTTTCTTTTCAATACTGTTTTTCTTTCGAGCGACTGTTTTTACTTGGAGGCTTTAGCTGTTGCCTCTGCAGCTTCCTCATCCACAGCATGATTCCTAGGGGCTGTAATCTGATTTGTCACCTTGCCTTCAGTTTAGAGTCCAAAAGAATAAGCTTGCGAGTAAACACAGACAGGATCTGCAGTCTGAGACCCGCAAGCAAAAGGAAATCCTGCCGGCCCTGAGAAAACAAGTGGATAAAGGACATGGAAAAATAAAGAGATCTGAGAGACTCAGTGCATTCATGGGTGTACGAGGGGAGGAGAGGGGCTGCTTGGCCTTTTGTTGTTCTTGAACTGGTTTTTCTTGTTTCCTGTTTCTTCCCTCTTCTATCTGTGTCTTTTTCATCATCATTACAAGATAAAAAGAGAATCCCAGAAACAAGTCCCTGTTTTCAATCTGCCCTTTGCCAGGAAATGCAACTGAATGGCCTCATAATTGATTTATGATTTGAAAAGCACCCTTCAAACGCCAGCCCTTTGGTCTCTCTCAGTGTTCTGGTGGCGTTGGCTGTCTGCGCTCGCAGCCACTCAGCAGAGCCTGATGGCCACTGAGCCCTGCCAGTTCCCTTCAGGGGTGGCAAAGCCATCTGCTCCTGCGGGCTTGTGCAGAGCAGAGTTCCAGGAGCAGAGTTTATTTAACACAGTGTGTCTGCTGATGAGGATGGCTTTCCCAGCTCTTCCTCTGCCGCACTTTGTTACTGGCCGTGGGGGTAAGTAGAACGCAGATTAAAATAATAATTCTGTTCCATCCTTTGGCAGCTTTGAGCTGCAACTCTGCAGTTGTTGGGTGTTTCTCATATTTGGCTGCTTCTGATTTGGTTTGGTTGATTCTGATGATTAAGGTATGAAATGTAAGTTGTAACTTCTACTCTTTCACAGGCATGAAGGGAGAAAGAACTGATTGAATCAGCTTGGGTTCCCTTCTAGGCAGAATGTCGAGGAGGCGGTTGACTGACAATGTAAATAAGTTGAAAAATGTGATTTTGGTTAAAAATATTCCTCTCTAGGGTGTTTTACAGAGGTTCTGCCTAGCTGGCCTTCACACACCTTGTGCTTCTCCTTTCCTCATTCACTCTACTTTCTTAACTCGCTCCCTTAATAGCTGATTCGGGGCTGCTTTGGTGGTGCCCTGGTACCCTGCCTTCAGAGCAGGGTCTGTCAGGGCGATACTGTTCTGGCTTGCAGCATGTCCCATTGAGGTAATGTGGGGAGGGAGGTGTCTGCTCTCCCAGATCAGTGTTAGCCCAGTTAGTATTTCCATGTTGCACTGGAGCCACTTCTCAGACATTAGGGATCATCAGCATCGGCTCAAAGAGGGGATTGGGAAGGCGATGCAGAGCCTCATAAACAAAACAGCATCTGTTCTAAAAGCAGAAGACAACCCTGTTATTTTCAGGCTGAGTCGCCTATGGAATTGATCTGTATTTATAGCTGCAGCCCAGATCTCATAAGGGACAGGACAGGAGAAAATGCTTTTCCAGAAAATGCAATTTCTCGCCCTTTTTCTGTGCCATCAGCAGGTTTTTTTTAATCTGGCTGATAGTCTTCCAGCCTGAAAATACTCCATGACAAGATCTCAGGAACCTGAGAGAGACTTTTCAGTTATTAATTGTCTAATCCCCACAGTCCATTTGAGGGTTAAAATCACTCTCCTTCACCTTTAAAGAGATTTGTGGTGCTTTTTTAGCATTCTGTCAGCATTCTTTGTACCCTGGGAAGAACATCCTGCCAGGTTCTGGTGAAGAGATTCAATTCTGTGTGGCCAGAACATGTTTGTGTTACATAATTTTTCCAGAGGTGCTCAGGAATATCTTTTAATTTATTTCTCACATTTTTGTCTCCAACAGAGAATGAAGGCTGTTTCCTCCTCCCCTTCTGCTTTTTGTGTATTTTTCAATAGAAAATACAGTCTGAACAGTCAGGTTTTACTGAAATCCTTGCGTTTTTCCTTTAAGAGAATCCACCTTTTGGTGGATGGTGCCTTGCAGAGGAAAGCTCGGCTGTGCTCCAGGAAAGGACAGGCTGGACGCAGCCCTTGGCTGCAAGGTTGCAGCTTCCCGAGAGGAACAAGTGGAGTCAATAACAAGCCTCCCAGTAGGCAACTGGCGAACCGGGGGAAACAGGACTTCATTGATCCAAGAATGATTCTTTCATTCTGCAAAATGTTGCCCATGAGACTTTGATGTGTTCCTTTCTTACTTGGTCTTGATGGGGAATAAATTACTTCCCCACTGCCTTTGGAAACACAACATTTCTGTCAGGTAAAGTTTCTTCTAGTTGCTCCATGATCTGAATTTTCTCCCTCCTAATTTTTCTTCTTTCAAGGTCAATTTTAGACTAAATAATCAACACTTAAACCGTGGGGGATAGAGGTCTGATCAGAAATGAGTCAATTCTTGGGCTTTCAATGTGTTGTTACCTCCATAAAGACACAAAGAGGTGTTTAAAATGCTGATGCTGAAGAGTACATTTTATACCAAAGACCATTCCAGCTGGAGATGGGGTTATTTTTTTTCTCCTGCTTTATTTTTTGCAGCCTGTCCAAGGCTTTGACTATGCCAAGCAGCACCTAGGGCAGCAGGGAGCTGAAGATGAAGTGTTACCTGTGACTCAGGAGACTGTCGTGCTTCCACTTCCAGTTAGAGACGCTCCCGCCTCCCAGGAGAGAGAAGCTACTCAGGATGGGAGCACCATCAAAACCGGCAAATCCAACGAAACAAGGAAAAGGTAGGGGCTAGCTTGACTCCAAGGGGTGAGTTAGGGTACATGCTGCTGGTTGCTTAGGAAAAGACCAAAGGGGGTGGCCTCCAGACTCTGTGTGTGACAGATGGCTCCTCCACGCTATGTTCTTTGCAGTTCTGCGATGGATGTGTGGGATTGCTGCAAAATACAAGACAACATGAAGTCTCCTGAGATTGTACAGAGAGGCCATAAGTGGGAAGTGGCTCTCCTGTACATTCTGGTGTGGTACGAGGGATGAACCCAAACAAAAGATGGAGTCTGGAACATGAGCACCAGTTGCTTCTCAAAGGAACCAAAAGACAGACCCTTGGCCCCTGAAAGCTGCTGTAGCTCCACTGGCAGAGCCCCTCACTCTAGAATTTGAGCCAGTGTGTTCATTAGCAGAAGGGCAAACCTTAAACATCCATTAAACTATGGAAGACCTCTAGATCCAAAGCATCTACAGCAGGTCAAGATGTGTGAGAGTGTAAGTATGGACCAGGTAGCGTCTAGGGTGCAGTGTCCAGGGTTTGTGGATGCTTCATAGTGAGTCTCCAGGGTTGCAGAATCGCAGATGAGAAGGTCCCCAGTGAAGGTCCCCCAAAAGCTTTTCTTCACTGCAGGGTCAAATACACCCCAGCTCACCTTGTCCTACATTATTTTTAAAGCTTTCCAGTGGTAGGATGATCACAGCCCCCTCGCAAAAGTCTGGTTTTTACTCCCTTTCCTGTTGGGAAGTTTAATGTCCTGTCTGCTGTCAGCCATCATCAGAAGAGCTGAAGGGTCGTTAGTTCTTGTCTTGGCCATCTCAGGCAAGGAAAGCAGAAGCAGGTTATCGTTTGATCCTGACTGTATCCTAACCTATCCATGTGGCAAGTCCTTTTACCTTGGCTCTTGAAATTAATTTAGAGTGCAGGACCATCAACTTCCTATTGATGAAGAAAGATGCTGAAAGGAAGAGAGGAAAATAAATACACAGAGAGCAGTGTGACCCAACCCTGTTAGTGACTGAGTATCTCGCTCACTCTGTTGAATGAGCACCAAACCCCCTCTTTGCTTAATCTGCATCATTTCACAGAATCACAGGGTCATTAAGATTGGAAGACAGCTCCAAGGTCATGAAGTCTAACCATCTCCCCAACCCCACTCTGCTCACTAAACGCTGTTCCACGGTGCCACATTACATGTTTTTTGAACCCCTCCAGGGACAGTGACTGCCCCCCTTCCCTGGGCAGCCTGTTCCAACCCCTGACCACTCTGTCAGGGAAGAAATTCATCCAACCTAACCCTCCCCTGGGCAACTTGAGGCCATTTCTTGTTGTCCAATCACTGCAGACTTTGAAGAAGAGACCGACCCTCACCTCTCTCCAGCCTCCCATCAGGTAGTTGTAAAGAGCAAGAAGGTCTCAGACTAACCAACTCCAGTTCCCTCAGCCACTCCCCATCAGACTAACACTGATGAGCAAAGTGGACCCCGGTATTCCCAGCGAAGTTCCTTTTGTTATAAAATGTGTTGAACCCTGCAGCCTCTCTGAGCAGGTGGGTACCTGAGTAAGTGAGGACATGCAGAACTGTAGCCTTTGTCCATTCCCAGGCTGTGTCTGTGGGTGGAATTTAATGGTTCCTGAAGATGAAGAAATATTTCTGGACCTTTCTGGACTTGTTCTTTCATCTGGGCTGGTTTGTAGCCTGGAAAGGTCAGTCTAAATCAGACTGCCACAAAGTGCCTGCTGACTGAGCAGAGGATCTTCCTCAGTAGTAGTGCTGAGAGAAACTTTACAATTAATAATCCCATGGCCACATGCAGAGGATGAATATTTAGATTAGTGGCTGCAGACTATCTGTGCTATTGCTTTGCCTCGCTCCCGAGTGGATTTCTTCAGGTGATGAGTTTTTTGACTGGGCTGCACTAGCTCATCAGCAGTGACATCCAGATCAGTAGAGGCTGAAAGCCACCTCCAGGGATCATCAAGCCCAACCCCACTGCTCAAGCAGGATCATAGAACCTAAGACAGGCTACACAGAAATGCATCCAGACGGATCTTCAGAGGGGACCCCACAACCTCCTGGGCAGCCCCTTCAGTATCACGGAATCACAGAATTCTTCCTCATGTTGAGGTGGAACTTTCTGTGCTCCAGCTGACTCCCACTGCCCCTTGTCCTCGCACAGGGTGCGAGTGAAAAGAGATGCTCTCTTTTTTTCTGGCTGATGCCCAGCCCTCCTGAGTTTACAGACAGTGATTCAATCCCCTTAGTCTCGGCAGCGTTTCATAAGAAAATCCTCAGGCTGGGGTGCGCTGAGCTGGTTGCAATCAGAGGTTTTCTAAAGTCCTGGAGCTGGAAAAAGCCTGTCCTCGATTATATCTTTAGGTGGATGTTATATTCTGTATACATATTTTTATATATTTATGTATTTCCCCCAGACTGTCTTCAAAAGAAAGTCCCTGAGAATCTCTTTGCTCATACTTGTCCCTTCCAGTTCCAACCACAGTAAATTCTCTCGGACAGGGCAGACAGAACTGGAGATAAATGAGTGTTTCAGACTGGCAATAGTTTATAGGGTGCTTTTTGCAGTTCTCTGGATGTAAAGGCTTTGTGACAGCAGTACAGCTTGATGGGGTTTTTTTTTCCTTCTCTGAAACTGAAGGTCCTTTTGACTGAGTTGGGTTTTTTCCTCTGATTCAGCCTCTGTACATCAGCCTGTCTGTGGCTGTGACAACTCAGTGACAGGTCATAGGATCACAGAATTATTGGGGTTGGAAGGGACCCTCTAGAGGTCATCTAGTCCGCCCCCCTGGCAGAGCAGAATCCGCTAGAGCAGATCCCACAGGAAACAGTCCAGGGGGATTTGGATTTGGGATGTCTCCAGAGCAGAAGATCCACAACCTCTCTGGGCAGCCTGGGCCAAGGCTCTGGCACTCTCACAGAATGACAGAACTTTAGGGATTGGAAAAGACCTCAAAAGATCATCCAGTCCAATCCCTCTGCCAGAGCAGGATCCTCTAGATCAAATCACACAGGAACGTGACCAGGCAGGTTTTAAACATCTCCAGAGAAGGAGACTCCACAACCCTCCTGGGCAGCCCATTCCAGTGCTCACCACCCTCACTGGGAAGAAATTGCTTCTCATATTGATGTGGAACCTCCTGTGTTCCAGCTCATACCCATTGCCCCTTGGATGCCACTGAGCAGAGTTGGGTTCCATCCTCCTGACACCTGCCCTTTCCATATTTATAAATATTAATGGGGTCCCCCCTCAGTCTCCTTTTTTCCAAACTGAAGAGACCCGGCTCCATCAGCTTTTCCTCATTGGAAAGAAGTTTTCCCTTGTGTTTAGCTGGAACGTCTTGCGTTGCAATTTGTGCCCAGTGCCCCGGTGCTGTCGCTGGGCACCACCAAGCAATGTTATTTGTATTATTTAACCCCAGGCTAAGTGATAAAGGAGGTAGCCTTTGCCATGTATGTAAAAACAAAGGGCTGCTTTATTTCAGCTCTGTAAATGGCACTGAGCTGATAACAGGGTGTTTTTGTCCACTGCAGAGGATCTTCTGCTGTGGTGGGGGTTGTGCGTGCGGCGTGTCGGCATTTGGTGCCACTGCGATGCCCATCAACCCCGAACTAACTGGGAAGTTATTTCTCCGACTGCTGCTCGGTTCCCGCCTTCCCTGCACTCCCTGTGCATTGGTTCTGTCTCCTTACAGTGCAAAGTAGGCCTTGAGAACTCAGTGATGCAAACTGTGCAAATGAAATAACCTTGAAATGAGGCTGGTAAGGAAGAACTCACATCTTCCCTTGTTGCTATGGTTACTTGCAGCCGGTCCCCGAGTCAGAGTGGCTCCATCCTCAGCAATGGGTCGGGAAAGCCCAGCTCCAGCCGGAGCTCCCTGCAGAAGGTGATGGCTCCACAGAAAGGGACAAAAGATGAAGGAAGGAAAAGAAACGGTGAGGAGTCTTTCTTGGTGAGAGCTGCTTGTGGTCACCAGTAGAGCTGTACCCACACCAGCACCAGCTGCATCAAACCACCTTCCCATACCATCAGCTGTACTTTGAACATTTTCTCTCCGTAGCTGGCTAAGGTTTTTGGGGTTGTTGTTTCTTCCATCCTCTACAAATATTCCTCAAGCCCACATGAATCATTGTGGTGTTTGCTCATTGCAACTTTACTTTTCTTTGGTTTTTTTCCCATTTGTTTCTTCACCATTAAACCAGTCACGACCTTCTGCTGCTTAATAGGTGGACAGATTTTACAGCTGTTTTTAAATTCTGTATAGAGCCCTAAGATCCATCTCTTGTCATCCTTGCGGTACCTTTTTGTTGTTAACACCCACTGGCACCTTTTCCTGATGCACTTAGGACACTGTGCTGGATGGGTTTTTACAAGCCCTTGGTTGGTGCTGTGACCTTGTGACTTGAGATGCATCAGGAGCATCTGATAAAAGTAGAGCATGATTCCCCTTCTTCCCTGTTTCTCTGTTGTCTGTCTCTCTGCTCATTTCTCCTGAGTTACTGCTCCCATAGCTGTGTTTTCCCTATAAACAGAAAACACTGGGGCTGGAGCGATGGCCAAAATGAAGCAGGGTGAGGCTGGGTTCTGTCAGAAGCACAAGTCCGTAATTCTCTGTTAAAAATGTGAGTGTGATTGGAAGGACTCAGATAAGCAGAAAATTCCAGTGTGGCTTTCCTCTCCTTTCTCCAGTAAATCACTTGGGTAACCTCTGAGGACCCTTCTGACAGCAGGCCAGGTATCACGTCACATCCTCTGAGAATTGTTCTGCCTACTGCCACAGTGTTAGGGCACAGAGAGTGTACTTCATGCTTTCAGGGGTCACACTTATTTGTTCGCCATTCCAACTGCAGCCCATTTTACAGTAAAACATGCATGGGTTCCAGAGCGAAAAGCTGTGATTTATGTGTTGGGTTGGTTTGGTTTAGTTCCCTACCCAGTGCTTCAAAACCAGTGTCAGGTAAGGTTTACGATGGTAGGTGAAAGAATTTGTCAAAGATCTTTTTTGTTGTGTTTGGTTAGAATCAGAGAACATTAGGGATTGGAAGGGACCTCGAAAGATCATCCAGTCCAATCCCCCTGACACGGCAGGATCACCTAGACCAAGTCACACAGGAACACATCTAGGCAGGTCTTAAATGTCTCCAGAGAAGGAGGCTCCACAACCTCCCTGGGCAGCCTGTTCCAGTGCTCCGTCACCCTCACTGTGAACAAGGTCCTTCTCAGATTGATGTGGAACCTTCTATATTCCAGCTCACACCCATTGCCCCATGTCCTATCACTAGATGACACTGAGAAGAGCCTGGCTCCATCCTTCTGACACCCACCCTTCACATATTTATAGACATTAATGAGGTCACCCCTCAGTCTCCTCTTTTCCAAACTAAAGAGACCCAGCTCCCTCAACCTCTCCTCATAAGGCAGGTGCTCTACCTCCTTCATCATCCTCGTTGCCCTAGATTTTAACTCTGCAAAGAAAATGGGTAAGAAGACCCAGTTTACTTGTTAAAGAGCTGACCAACACCCTTTCTTCTCACCTGGCCTGTGGTGCTCATCTAGAATATAGAGTGCTTAAAGAAACCTTCCAATGGAGTCTGATGGAATCCTGACCCTTTCTCTTAAATCTTCATTTCGGCATCGGTTCAGCTCCAACTTTATTGAATAAGAGTAACTATGGGCTTCTCAAGTGACACGAGAGATCTTATAACTGCTCTACTTACATGCTTCTTTTTGGTCTGCCCCAATACTGAGGTTACTCGATATGGTCACCTTGCTCCTTGTTCAAAGGAGAGAAATGATTTCTAGCTCTAGCAGCACAGGGACAGCATCTCTAGTGTCTTTCCGTTCATACTGTGGATGCTTTTTATCTGGTGCCACCGCTCACAGGCACCAAGATCCTGAGCTGCTGGGCAGGAAGAAGGAGCAGGCTTTGCACATTCACTAGTGTTTCAGCACATGTACAGAGCAAACCTGGAACAGGCTGCATCCACCCAGCTGTTCTGGCTTTGAAGGAACCTCTATGTGTGTGAAGCACCTTTGCTGCAGAGCCCTCCTGGTAGAGCCTGGCTATTTCTAGAGGAGCTTTCTTCCCTCGACTGTCATGGCCCTGCAGAGAGTTTGTGGGCAGTTTCCAGGCACAGATATAAGGGCAATAAATACCTTGTTCTCTGGGAAAAAGATGGGGACTTTCTGTAGCTGTTGGCATATGTTTTCTTTTAAGGTTCATCCTGACACAGCCCTTCCAGAGCAGCCTCTGCGAAGGAAGACGTGGGTGGCCATGGCAGATGAAGTCTTTATCCAGTGCGCTTAGCACCAGCAGAATATGTTGGCTGGTTTTCCTTTCAGTTTAAAGAAGAAGCTGCTTTCTCCCCACTCCGCTGAATCCTTTCCAGCTCTCTGGCCTGGCCGTGGGCTGCTGCCCTGAACACTGCCCCTGTCAGCAAAGCAGCAGGAGGCTCTCTTCTCTGAGAAGCAGCATCTTGAACTGGGAATGGATTCTCTTGACGGTCACATGTGCGGTTAGGGGACTCCGGGTTAGAATGGCTCGTTAGTTGCCATAGAGACAGGCCAATTTTAGATTCTGTTTCTTGCTGACATTTAGTTCCACAGAAGAGTGACAGCGCTGGATGTTACCTCAGTACATAAACTCTACAGGGCTTGTCTCAAAATTGACTCCAAATGGAGTGTCAGGGTGGAGAGCGAACACTTTCAAACCAACATGGACTGACAGGCTTGTCTTAAGGACCTTGTGCTTTGGAGGACCAGGAGAGTTCTTGAGCTGAGCCTTAGTTCTGAAGAAGACCCAACAAAACTACCTGCTTGTCTTGCAGTAGTGACGAACTTCCACAGGACTGCAGAGTGCTGTAGTTTGGAAGGGACCTCCAAAGATCATCTAAGTCCAACCCCTGCTGCCGGAGCAGCGTAAGCCTACAGCACCTGGTGTGCCCAGAGTGTCTGTCATCCAAGTACAAACCAAGCCCAACCCTGCTGAGCTAATGCAACGTTCCATCTCTGTGTCTCTTCACCTACTCCTCTGGGCCAAGATATTGCATCTTTATCCTTTTGTTTTGCTTGGAAGCTGCTTAGTTAATGTACAATTATAGAGCCATTAGGGCTGGAAGAGACCTACAAGTCCAACCATCAACCCAACCCCATGCTGCCCATTAAACCCTGTTCCCCAGATCTGCATCTGCTCATTTGTTGAACCCCTCCAGGGGCAGCGACTCCACCCCTCCCTGGGCAATCTGTTTCAACCCCCGACCACTCATGTCAGGGAATAAAGTTTTCCTGATGTCCAGTCTAAACCTTCTCTGGCACAACTTGAGGCTTGTAATGTCTTAGTAAGAAGTTTCCTTTCTAAAAGGAATGTTATGCTTTGATTTAGTTTGAGCACTTAAAAAAAAATGCAACAAACCCCCTCTTTTCAAGCAGAAGTGCCCAGTTGTATCTGTTAGAGGACGGGAAGGCGAACAAATCAGCCAGCAGTGGAACTGGCAACTTCCAAGGTGGTTTCGTCAGAGATCGTGGGCAAGAACCACAGGATATTGGTGCTTCCACCCGTCGCTTTGTCAGGCCAGGTATCATCCATGGAGAAGCAGAAGGAAAAGACCTTATCTTGGGTTGCTGAGGTGCCCATGGCAGCAGAGCCCTGCAGGTGGTTGTGCAGTTACTTCTTAACTCCCGCTCAGCCTTGCCGTTCTGGGGAGCTTCATGCTGCCACTTGACTGAGTCTGGCAGCAGTTTCCACCTGAGCAGCAGTGCAGGGTGTGGGGATGTTCCTGCCATCAGTAGCTGTCTGGGTGGTGGTGATGATCGGTCACTGATGCAGGAGTGCTGAAGAAGGCAAACTCTCCAGCGTTGCGTTGTGCAAACAGAGAACTGTTTCCACAAAGCTTAGTAAAGCTCAAGGTGCCCTCATTCCTTAAAAGAAGTGTCTGCCTTTGTGAATTCTCACACCTTTCCTATCTTCTTTGCACAGTCATCTTCCTCATGAGTTAAATACTGTTTTTTCATTATTTGTCATCCATGGTGTTGGAGAAGCTCCAGCCAACAACAAATTCCACTGAAGAACCTGCAGATGTCAGTTTGGCGATCTCGCCGACCCGTTCAGGTAACTCCCCTTCCAGGATCCCACACAGATATGGAACTCCTGAGACCCTGAGGGTCAGACTGTGTGTGAGCAAGGAACTAGCCAGGAGGAATCATGAGTGGCTGCCTGTGTCAGTCTGGAAGCTGTAGGCTCTCTGCACCTCTGAATGGAGAATATTTGTGCTCTCGTGAAGCGCTGTAGGCTGTGCGGGCTCACAGGTGGGTGTGTTTTGGGAAGGGGATGTGTGTGCACAAGTAGGCTTCCTTTTACACTTTCAGTCCTGAACAAGTGCAGATACCAATGATGTGATTGTGTTTTAATTGTATTTATGGGCTGTATAGACTTATTTCTTTGTTGCTTAGAGCTCTTGTTCAGACTTTCCTGGAGACAGCTCACACATGGAAGACATAGGAAATGTCTCCTTTTTACCTACATCGAGAGGTTTTCTCAAATATGAAATTCTTTTGCCATTATTAACTTGCATCCTGCAGTCAGGATTTCAGCTTGAAAAACCAACGTGCAGGTTCTTTCCTAAAGGGACAGCCTGTGGGATCCAAGTTTGGAAGGGCTCTTTGCCAGATGACCGGTCTGTGCTGTAGGGGCAGTTACAGCATCTGCAGCCCCTTTGTACCAAAGGAATCTCTGAACATTTTTAATGCTTCACTGGCTGGCCCAGGGGAAGAGAGAACACGTCAGCCCACAAGCGAGTGTCACCCAGGTTTTGGCTTTCTCTGTCTTTCTCCATCACAGAATCTCTGAGGCTGGAAAAGCCCTCTGAGCTCATCCAGCCCAGGCCAGGACCTAACATCACCACAGCAGCCACACCAGGGCACTAAGGCCCACAGCAAGTCTGTCCTTAAACACCTCCAGGGATGGGGACTCCACCACTGCCCTGGACAGTCCATTCCAGTGTTTGATCATCATTTCCATGAGGAAGGGCCTCCTAACATCCAACTTCACCCTCCCCTGGCAGCTTCAGGCTCTGCCCTCTCATCCTGTTGCTAGTTGCATGGGAGAAGAGCCAGGCAACTAGCTCTAGTCTCAGTAGACTTCCCAAACCAGTTGGATTATTGCTTCAGAGCAGGACAGCACAGATCTTAAGTATTTGCTGATCCACAGAGAGTTTAAAATTCTTCACTCTTTTTTTTTTGCAAGTACTTCAGTCCTTCTTTTCTGCCAACACACTTTGCTTTGGGAGAGGAGAGGAAAAATAAAGCTGAGGGAAAGAGGGAGAAGCAATCTTGTGCGGTCTTTATATTAAAATCTCAGGGTGACAGCAGTATAGCTTGTGTACATATAGATAGAAATAAATGAGTGACTAGATAAGACCGGAATATTCTTCCCATCTAACTGTTTCTTAACTGCTCAGAGCTGTGTTTCCCTGGCACGAGTGGGCAGCTCCACCTGCTGGCATCGGCTCTGAGAGCACCCAGAGCCTCGGCCAGCAGCATCTTGGCTGGAGCAGCTCTGGGCTGGCAAATCTTGTGCTCTGCTGTGGATGAGAAGCTTCAGCCGTGGTCCTGCTCCTCACCACTCCGCTGCCATACTGCTCTGCACCACAGCTGGCCCTCAACCTGCTTGAATTTTTGGCTGTACCTTTGTGTACCTCCGTCACAGGACGATCAGGCAGAGTAATTCAATCTCAGGAGATCACAATCTAACACGATTTCACAGATGGGAAATGACTTTGAAGCATCTGATTAAGTCAGTTTTCTGCCATTTCCTGCCGCTGAACTTCTCGGTCCTGCTGTGTGTATGTGGAGCAGAGCAGTGAAGCCCCATAACGCTGGGCTGGGTGTGTGTTTAAAACAGAAACCCAAAGCATCACTTTATAGAATCATCGAATCATTTAGGTTTGAATAAAACCTTTAAGATCATCAGGTCCAACCATCAATCCTAGCAGCTTTGCTGCTACATCTTATAAACTCCCCACTTAAAATCCCCACAGGATGGGAGCAGGGCGTATGGTTCACTGCCTGGATAAACTACAGGGGCCACTACCTGCAGTTATCACTCATCAGTGAATCATAGAATCTTTAGGGACTGTAAGGGACCTCGAAAGATCATCTAGTCCAATCCCCCTGACACAGCAGGATCACCTAGAGCAAGTCGCACAGGGACACATCCAGGCGGGTCTTAAACGTCTCCAGTGAAGGAGACTCTACAACCATCCTGGGCAGCCTGTTCCAGGGCTCTGTCACCCTCACTGGGAAGAAGTTCCTTCTCATACTGAAGTGGAACCTCCTGTGTTCCAGTTCACACCCATTGCCCCTGTCACCTTGAGAAGAGACCAGTTCCATCCTCCTGACACCCACTCCTCACATATTTATAGATATTAATGTGGTTACCCCTCAGTCTCCTCCAAGCTAAAGAGACCTAGCTCCCTCAGCCTGTCCTCATAAGGGAGGTGCTCCACCTCCTTCATCATCCTTGTTGTCATACTCTGGACTCTCTCCAGCAGCTCTGTGTCCTTCTTGAACTGAGGGGCCCAGAACTGGACACAATACTCGAGATGTGGTCTCACCAGGGCAGAGCAGAGGGGGATTTTCTATGGTAATTGCCAGTCAGTGCTAAGCTAAGGTGGAATAAACTTTCAGTTTCTAGTCCCATTTGGCTCTGATTTCCATGGCAGTAGCCCTGCAGTAGATGGCAGGAGTCATTGCCACTGATGAGGTGGCTTAAACCGGGGGAACTGTTTGCTCTTGTCATCCCAGATCAGTGGTAGCTCTCATCTGAGACTCCTGATTCTCCTTACCCTTATTTTTCCTTTTCTTTAATGAGTCTTTGCACCAGAGGAGTTCTGTTCGATTAAGCAAAAAATCTTGTGTTCTGATCCTGAAATGGGATCTGAGGAGACAGCCCACACATCTGTAGCTGGTCACGCTCACTCTGGGTGACTGGAGACCACTGCGGAGGTCTCAGGCAGCACAGTCCTTGGGGTGGAAATGCAGCTGCACTTGTTGGGCTGGTCTGCTTGGAATAGGGTACCCAGAGGATGCTTAGAAAGAATCATGATCTGCAAGTTGGTGCTTGGCTGGGGTCCGAGGGCATGGCTGGTTCCAGTGACTGCTGGGAGGTGCTCAGTCAAAGAGAAAGGATTCCACAATATCTGCTGAGTTATTCTCCAGGTTCGTCTGAGCTACGATCATCACGAGAGACCATCTTTGTCAGTGAAAAATACAATCCAGACAACCCTTTTCTCTCTTGGAGACATTCTTGTCAGTGCAGAGGTACCTTGTTAAGGTGGTGGGAATGTGTCAGCAGTGAACTGCAAAGACCCATCTTCCCAAACCATATCTGGTGACTTAGGTGAGAGTTGCACTGATTCAAAGGTTCACTCTGCACTCATTGTTCCGTGCAGGCTGTAGCAGGTGGGAGCTCTTCATTCAGCCAGCATGGCTGCCTGGTCCTCAGTGGGAGTCTGGCAGCTGCTTTCAGCCAGCCAGGCTTGAGATCTGCACAAGTGCAGCACTTGAACAACTGCAGGAAGGACTTCAGACCCACTAAAGGCTCAGTCCTGTTTGGACAGGTGCATGGAACCAGAGGGACACGGTTCTCTAAAGATCAAGTGGTGTCATCTGCAGTCTGTGCTGAGCACTGGCAGAGAAATAATGAGGCTGCTCAGGGGGTTCATATTTTATGCTACCACTGTCAAACACTTTTCTTACCAAAATCACTGGCTCTCTAAACTGCTGAGTTTATACAAGTCCGTTGTACTTTGTGCAGTGATTAAATATTAAACTGGAGTGTGTTTTCAGAGGAAATAAATTTAGAGCAGAGCACTTTGTTCTTTAGCTGCTCCTGTCAGGTAGGAGATGGAGCGAGTGCTCTTCCCTCTGGTAGCATAATTATTCAAAAGTGCTTTCAGTGAGCTCTTTGTAGAATTCATGCTTTAGAGTCACTCCTTCATTCCAGCGAGGATAACACGTTCAAGATTCAACAGCTGACAAGGTGGAGCAAGTTTGGAGCAGAAAGGGCCCCACTCTGTGTGAAAGGGTTATTTATTTATACAGAACCCTGGAAGAAGTAGCAGGGTGAAGCTTCATGAAAGTGTAAAGATTTTTCAGAAGCCTTTCCCTCTCTCCTAAGAAATGTTGATGGTTTACCTGCTTGGAAAAGCAAACCCAGCCCAGCCCAACCCAAACCCATGCCATTTTCTGTGTCCTCCTTTTTCTCCTTTTTATTTTGCATCTCATGAGTGCAGATTGGAAATCAACCCTCTTTGAGGGCAGTGCCAGATAATCCTTTGAATAGGTAATGGTATTTGTGAGCTGCTGGAACTTTCTCCCAGTGTAAAGGTCTCCCAGGTCTGTGCCTTGAAGTTTACTGAACCCCTCATTCATCCAACGCGCGGGCTTGCTGAGCTTCATGTTGAACTTGCGGTGTCTGTATGCTGAGTGAGTCTGATGTGCTCTAGTGCCTGTGAGCGATGAGGAGGAAGGAGGCATTCTCTTTGATAACGTGGCCAAATCCACCGTTGACCCCTTTGACACGTCCTCGGGATCGGTCCAGCTCATAGCTATCAAACCAGTGGCACTCCCTGCTGTTCACGCTGCGTCGGAGAGGAGCAAGGAATCTGCCATCATCAATGGAGAGGTAAGGGCTGTCTGACAGCATCTTCCACTCTTCTTTTGGCTGCCTTCACAGGCAGAACAATCTGAAGCCTGTTGAGTTGAGAAGATGGGTGGGTGCTATAGAAAGTTCCAATCATAGACTCATAGAATCATAGAATCACTACGGATTGGAAGGGACCTCGAAAGATCATCTAGTCCAATCCCCCTGACACAGCAGGATCACCTAGACAAAGTCTCCTCTTCTCCAAGCTAAAGACACCCAGCTCCCTCAGCCTCTCCTCATAAGGGAGGTGCCTCACCTCCTTCATCATCCTCGTTGCCCTACGCTGGACTCTCTCCAGCAGCTCTGTGTCCTTCTTGAACTGAAGGGCCCAGAACTGGACACAAGACTCCAGATGTGGTCTCACTAGGGCAGAGTACAGGGGAAGAAGAACCTCTCTTGATCTGCTCACCACCCCCCTTCTGATCCACCCCAGGATGCTGTTGGCCCTCTTGGCCACAAGAGCACACTGCTGGCTCATGTTCATCCTGCTGTCCACCAGGACCCCCAGGTCCCTTTCTCCTAAACTACTCTCCCAACAGGTCAGTCCCCAGCCTATACTGGTACCTGGGGTTGAAGTTCCAATCACTCTGTGGCCGCAGAGATCTGAAAATTGAAGATCTGCGCTTTCACGATCATGGAATTGTTTAGGTTAGAAAAGACCTCTAAGACCATCAAGTCCAACCATAAACCCAGCTATAAGTGTTCCACAACAGATTTCCACATAAAGTACCTACAATTGTATTTCATGCTGATTCTTCCCCAGCCTCCAGTGACAACTTAGCTAATGTTCTGTGTGATTGGGGGTGATGTCTCTGTACTTTTGGGACCCTAAAAGTATTTTCTTTGTTGAGTTCACAGAATCATTAAGGTTGGAAGAGATCTCCAAGATCATCCAGTCCACCTGTCAACCCAACTAAACCCTGTTCCCCAGGGTCGCATCTAATTGTATTTTGAACAGCCACAGGGATGGCAACTGCCCCCCAACCCTGGGCAGCCTGTTCCAGCCCCTGACCACTGTGTCAGGGAAGACATTTTTCCCAATGTCCAGTCTGAAGCTCCCCTGGCACAGGTTGAGGCTGTTTCTGCTTGTCCTGTCACTGGTGTCTTGGGAGAAGAGACTGACCTCCACCTCTCTAGAACCTCCTTTCAGGTAGCTGTAAAGAGCAATAAGGTCTCCCCTCAGCTGCTTTTTCTCCAGACCAAGCAGCAGTTCCCTGAGCCGCTCCGCACCAGACCTGGCCCTCCAGCAGCTCTGCCTGTGGTGCCCAAAGCAGGCAGGGCGTTGGGTCACAGCAGGTAGCCAGCATCACAGCCAGTGTTTTCATTCGGTGGGTGTATCTGAGTCACCGTTGTAACACTACATAGTTCTCAGGCTAAAATTATTTAACCATCTGCCAAGCCATAAAAATGCAGCGACTCTGTTCACTTGCAGCTCCTCGCTGCTCGCATATGGCACGGTGTGGGACCCAACGGCAGCTGCGGCGCATCAGACCCGGTGCCAACAGGACTGTTTGGAAGGAGCCAGCCCCCACCCAGTGCCATCCCTTCAACATCTTTTTGCCTTTTAGGTGAACAAGGCTTTGAAGCAGAAGTCAGATATCGAACATTACCGCAACAAGCTGCGCTTGAAAGCCAAGAGGAAGGGCTACTACGATTTCCCACAGGTCGATAACAGCAAGGGGCTGACGGAGAGGAAAAGGATGTATGAGAAGAACCAGAAAGAACTTGACCACATTTTGGATCCAGATGCAGACGTCTCGTCCCCATTTGCTGAGCCAAAGAGCAGGTGAGACCTTTATATGCAGGTCTTTGGGAGGGGAGTTGATGTCTAGGGGTTGTGTGGGATCAAAGGGGTTGTCCCTAATGAGCCAACTGCTGGTAGCAGCTGGCACCTCCTACTCTCTGAAGGAGATTCACACAATCTGTGGCTATTTATGAAGCTGTCACCTGGTAATGCTGCACTGTGGTTGAAAGAAAGCAGTGGAAAGGGAAGGGGTTCTTGCATGTTCTTCATTTTCCAAGTCAAGAGCAAGTGCAGTGGTAATGGCTTTGCTAATGCAGAGAGCAGACCTCAGCTGGAAAGTCAGCATCTGAAGGTGTCCTTTGGCAAGTCCAGTGGTGGTTTTGTCATTCTTTTTATCTGAATATAATTATTGCAGTACCCGTAAGAGAACACAACAAGTGTGTTGTCCCTGCAGCTCCATAGGTCCTGCAGGGATGCAGCCTGTAGGGTTGCGTGTTGCCTGTTCTCAGAGATCTTCCTGTGCCTTTAATGGAGAAGTTCCTCATTTGTGACATGGAGCTGGTGTGTTGTGTAACAGCTCCAGTGTTTGATTAACACTTTGCTGTCTCTTGAGGATGGCACACGGGGGTAGTGTTCATCTCCCTGTTTTAGAAAGGAGTGGGGAGTGAACATGCTGATTGTGACTGACTCTACTGGGGTGGGTGGGTGGACCTGCTCCATTGCTGGTGCTCTCTGAGACAGAAGTTGACATGTGGAAAGAGATCACACCCAGGAATGGCAGTGTGCAGATTCTCTTTCCTTCAGGGCGACAGAGGAGTGAAGGATTTTGAGTGTGTTTGCCGTTGCACCTCACACCGTGAGGGCTCTGGTTCTTAACCATAATTAAGGTCCAGTGGCAGTTGATACTTGAGAGAAGAAGGTTTACTGAAGGACAGTTCCTTTGGAAATGCCTTCCTAATGCCTGGGGGTGCAGTCTCACATCTTGTTTGCTGGAGGGTCAGACCCAACTTTTCCTGTGAGCACAAGTCATGGCTACAACCGCAGCATCGGTGGGGACACAGCCTGTGTGCACAGAGTGGGTGTCCTGGGAGCTGTGATGGGAAGAAGCAAAACAGTGTTGGTTCAGAATATGGGCAAAAAGCTGAGCATAGAATCACAGGGTTGGAAGGGATCTCCAAAGGCCATTTAGTCTAACACCCAACACCAAGCAGGGTCATCACTCACCAAACCAGATTGCCCAGAGCCCCAGTCAGCCTGACCTTGAATGGCCCTAGGGATGGGGCCTCCACCCCTTCTCTAGGCAGCCCAGTCCAGGAATCCCCCACCCTTTTTCCTCCTGTTCAGCCTAAATCTGCCCTTTTCCAGCTCCAAACCATGACCCCTATTCCTGTTGTTCCCTGCCCTTGGGAACAGTCTTCCCCAGCCTTCTGACAGCCCCTTTCAGGGACTGGAAGGTCACCTTAGGGTCCCCCTGGAGTCTTCTCCTCTCCAAGCTGAACAACTCGCAACTCTCTCAGCCTGTCTCCAGAACAGAGGGGCTCCAGCCTTCTGAGTATTTTCATGGCCTCCTCTGGACCTGCTCCAACAGCTCCTTGTCTTTGTGTTGGGTGCTCCCGAGCTGGCCACAGGACTCCAAGTGAGGTTCTCAGCAGGAGTATATCCATAGTTGAAGGACCGAGGGATACAGCCTCTGATGGGCTCCTGGGGCTCAAGTGGAGAACGGAAAGAAGAGCTGCTGGCTCTGAGTGTTCTGTCCTTGCTGGAGGCTCTTTGGCATCGTTTCCTTGTGCAGTTTTTCCAGTGAGGGAGGAATGAATTGCTCCCAACGCAGTGAAAAGGTAAAACAACCACCAGCTCTTGTTCCACACACTGATGGCAGGCTGCCTCTGTGCCAACACACTGAGGGGTCTGGGAATAAACATTATTCCAGTGTGTTTTCTGTGGTGTCATGTAAACCTGTCAGAGTCGCTTTGGGAGAGTGATTGCTGGTGTGATGGAAAGAGCTTGGGGGCAGAGGAACGATTTCGTGGTGTAGTTCAACCATAAAAGGCCAATTGCTTGTTAAATCTATCGTCTGCATCCTTCCGTAGGCAGAAGCAAGAGTGACAGAATGACAGAATCACAGAACATTAGGGATTGGAAGGGACCTTGAAAGATCATCCAGTCCAATCCCCCCACCAGGAACATGGCCAGGCGGATTTTAAATGTCTCTAGAGAAGGAGACGCCACAACCTCTTTGGGCAGCCGGTTCCAGTGCTCTGTCACCCTCACTGTGAAGAAGTTCCTTCTGTGTTCCAGTTTACACCCATTGCCCCTCGTCCTATGGTTGGGTGCCCCTGAGCAGAGCCTGGCTCCATCCTCCTAACACCCACCTTTCAAATATGTATCAACATTCATGGAGTCACCCCTCAGTCTCCTTTTTTCCAAGCTGAAGACACCCAGCTCCCTCAGCCTTTCCTCAGCAGGAAGGTGTTCCACTCCCTTCATCATCTCTGTGCCTATGCGCTGCACTCTCTCTCCAGCAGCTCTGTGTCCTTCTTGAACTGAGGGGCACAGAACTGGGCACAGTACTGCAGATGCGGTCTCATCAGGGCAGAGTAGAGGGGGAGAAGAACCTCTCTCTGTCTGCTAACCACTCTCTAATCCACCCCAGAATGCCATTGGCCTTCTTGGCCACAAGGGCACATTGCTGGCTCCTGGCCATCCTACTGTCCACCAGGACCCCCAGGTCCCTTTCTCCTACACTGCTCTCCAACAGCTCAGTCCCCAGCCTGTACTGGTATGTGGAATTGTTCTTTCCCAGAAGCAAGACTCTACACTTGCGCTGTTATAGTTCATTCTATGTCTCTCTGTCCAGCTCTCCAGCCTGTCCAGGTCCTGCTGAATGGCAGCACAGTCTGCTGGGATGTCGGCCAGTCCTCCCAGCTCTGTGTCATCAGCAAATGTGCTGACAGTGCTCTCTAATCCCTCTTCCAATTCATTAATGACTAGACTGAATACGACTGGTCCCAATACCAACCCTTGGGGGACTCCACACTAGATCCAGGCCTCCAACTAGGCTCTGTCCCATTGACCACTACTCTCTGGCTTCTATCCTACAGCGGATATTTCTGCTTGTTTTAGGGTGGATGGACTAGATGCCCTTTGGAGGTGTCTTCCAACCCAAAACTCTATGATTCCATGAACCTGCATTCCAGCTACTACCTGTCTGTACTTGCCACTCCTGATGCCCTTCCTGCAAAGCCACAGAACAGTTACTGGACTTTGCAGATGCTGCAGGTGTCTGCAAATGAACCAGTTCCAAAGTCTGCACTAACACTTTTATACTGAGACTTGGAAATGAACTTCATAGGAAGCTGGGGCTGTTCAGCCTGGAGAAGAGGAGGCTGAGGAGAGACCTCACAGCTCTTTACATCTACCTGAAGGGAGGCTGGAGTGAGGCAGGGATTGGCCTCTTCTCCCTAGGAGGTCTTTTCCCACCTTGATGATTCTATGATTCTCCAACACAGGACACAGCACAACTGTCTTTATTCTTTTAATTAAAAGTCAGATCTATCTATCCTAATGATGCATAATAGGAGGTAACACGTGGAGTCAGTTATTGATGAATAAATCAGTGCAGTTGTATCCCTGGAGTGAAATCCAATGGCGGTCTAGGTTAGCATCACATTTAAAAGATTAGATTTCTGACTTTTTCTGTTTTGAGGAATTGTTTTGATTATTACAGTTACAACAATTAAAAATTGTAATTATTCATTTTTTATAACATTGCCTAGCCAGTCAAAGTTCTCAAAGCTTTTAGGGAAAGGTCTGTTACGCTTTTGTTTCTCTATGCGGTCCATAACTCTGTGTGTTCCTTAATTCCTTCACTAACTTCAATGCCATCGTTGCAGAGTCCCAAAATCAGTTGTAGTTGTTTCCTTAAGGTTACCTTTATGTTTTAGATTAGGTTTATATTGTAGATCTACAATATATATTGTTTATCTATAACACATGCAACTGTAGATGCAAAATTGCTGCTAAACTATGTGATTTGTTCAAGAGCAAAGATCACGGAGTGGCCCAAGTTGGAAGAGACCTCCAAAGGTCATCTGGTCCAACCTCCCTGCAGTGAGCAGGAACATCCTCAGCTAGATCAGGTTGCCCAGAGCCTTGTTTTTAAATTCACAGGCTCAATCTGTTCTAGTTGTGCTCCCAGAAGGTGTTTGCTAACCCATCAAGATGCCAGTTGTTGGTGCTCAAACCTCCGTCCTCATTAGCAAAACTTTCTGAGCACAGCTACTTGGCAACGTCAAGGCAATCTCAAGGCAGCTTTTGAGAGCCTACAGATCATCTCCACTTTCCTGGGATTGTCTTTAACGGTTTGTAATCAGGTCAAGATCGTGCCTATACAGGAGAGCTGTAATGTTTGAATCCCCTGCATCAACCCTGTGTAAAACATGTGTGAAATCTCAGAGACCTTTAATGTGAGACCTAGAGACTGTCAGATCTGCTCAGCCTTGGCATAGCGCAGTTCCCCGTGTTTGCTGCTAACACCAGCAGTGTAGTCCCAGAAGAAACAAGATTAAGGCACTTTAATTTATTCCAAATTATTTTTATAGAGGAAATGTATTCCAAACCTTCTGCTTGTCTTCTTCTTTGGGACTTTCAAAGCCAGGCGTGGAGCTTTGTCATTAAACGCCATGCGGAAGTTTCTGCAGGTTGCCTTAAAATGAAGACTGTGCCCAAGTTTCATCGGAAGTGTACGATGGGATTTGTTCATCCTACTCAGAATGGAGATGTCTCTCTGGAGCTCTGCAGACCAGTTGCTGCTGCTGCAATCTGTCAAGGCAAAATTTCTGTTAACTAAATCTGTAAAACCTGAAGAACTGTTTCTCACAAGTGAATTAATTTGGGTTGTGGTGGTGGGGCCACAGCAGCAGTCATTGTCAGGGGGATTGGACTAGATGATCTTTCGAGGTCCCTTCCAATCCCTAATGATTCTATGATTTGCTGAGATTTGTGTGAAGAGCAGCCAAAGTTAGTACTTTTAAAATGCTGGTAGTGTGACAAAGCACTGGGGTGGATGTGATGCTCTTTGAGGATGTTTTTACTGTCTCATAATGAAGCAGAACAAAGGACAGGCAACGTTATTACAGCATCGCTTATAGAATCAAAGAATGGCCCAGGTTGGAAGGCTCCTCCAAAGGTCATCTGGACCAAACGCCCCGCAGTGAGCAGGGACAGTCACTAGTACATCAGGTTGCCCAGAGCCTTGTCCAGCCTCACCTTGAATAGCTTCAGGGATCAGACCTCAGCTACCTCCTGGCAGCCTGTTCCAGTGTTCAATCCCCCTCCTGCTAAAGACCTTCTTCCTAACAGCCAATTTCTATCTTCCCTTCTCTCATGTGAAACCCTAGCCCCTCGTCCGATCATCCAGGCCTTTGCAAACCCTCTCCAGCCTTCTTGGAAGTCCCTTCAGGTACTAGAAGATCGCTGTCAGGCCACTCAAAGCCTTCTCCTCTCCAGGCTGAACAACCCCATCTCCCTCAGCCTGTCCTCGTAGCAGAGAGGCTTCAGTCCCCTGATCGGTTTCATGTCTTCTTCTGGACCCACTCCATCAGGTCCATGTCCTTCTTGTACTGAGGGCTCCAGATCTGGATGCAGGGTTCCACGTGAAGTCTCACCAGGGCAGAGCAGAGGGACAGAATCACCTTTCTCAATCTGCTGGATTGTGGCAGCTACCCAAGGATACCTTGGGAAAACAAGGGGTAAGAGTGTGTGCGGTCAGTCTGTGAAGTTTTAAGTGCCAGAGGAAGGGTCAGCATGTCTTAGTAGAAAAGGTTGCTTGTCCATCTGACCCAAGGGCAGACACTGAAGCAGCAGGTCACTTCGAAACCAGTGTCATTACACCTCTGCTATATCTCTTACTGTTGCCTGCGGAGCACTGTGACTGGTCCAGTGAGCCCTGGCTCACATCAGGGATCCAGGAACTGGAGTGTAAATCTCACCCAGCCATGGACACTTGACTGTGAATTCAGATGCAGCTGTACAAGTACTCTTCCTTCTCTGTGAACGTTGTGTGGTCCACTGTGCAAAATGAGCTACATGAGGCCACATTAGATGACCTGATCTACTCCTAGTGTTTTGGATGGGGTGACTGCACAAAGCAGAGAACAGCATGACTAGGAAGGAGAACTTTATCTCGGGCTCTGTCAAACAGGGCAGTGTCTGTGGTGATAAACGACGTTTGGCTGCCATTGTTGGGTCCATTAGCGATGTTCGATGGGAGGAGCATTTCCAACAACAGATGGTGGGATGCACTGTGAGAACAACAGCTCCTGAACTTGTCTGATTCAGATGTAGCCTTCTTAAAAGATGCAGCTTAATCACTGAATTGCCCATCTTGGAAAAGAACTGCAATGTCATGGAGTCCAACCTTGAACCCAACACTGGCAAATCCTTGGCTAAACCATGTTCCTAAGGACCATGTCCACGCAAGTCATGGCAACCATTTCTGAAGAGGTTCTGAAGACATTCTGTATCCTGCAGAGGACTGCTCTGTTTGCTTTTAAATAACCAACAGCAAGGGAAGCAATGACTGCATTGGGAAGATTATGGGGTGTTTTGACTGAGTTCTGTGCTCTCTTTCCCTTACATTTCTTTCCCCTTGCTTCTGAGCAAGCAGTGGGCAGAGCCGAGTGCCTTTGCCTCAGAGCTGCTCGGAGTTCTGCTGCAACTGCTTTAACCTCATGGAATGCTGATGGAATGATGATGGAACCTCATGATGAGGAAGTTGTGGCCAGTTACCAAACCAGCTATTTAAAACCAGCATCTTGCAAGCAGTTCCCTCCCACTCCTGCCTCTCTTCTTCTTCCCTTTGCTGGGTGTTTGTTTCAGCAGAGTGTTATTCTGCTTCTCTCTCTTTGCCCAGAATCAGCAACCAAGTATCTCTGCTCCTTCCTGAGTGTCTGGGGGGTTGTATTATTTTTTGCTAACAAACCTGTGGTGAGTTCCAGCTGAGATTAAAAGGGTTCTGATATATTCCTGGGACATACTTCATCCAATAAGCTCCCCCACACGATGGCCGTGCCTCTTAGGCACTTGGATTTTCTTTAACACCAGTCAAAACTAATAATCTCTCAATAATGCTACTGATCTCTAGCACAGACACAGAAAGAACATCCTAGAGTGAAGTGGCATTTGTGAGCCTCATCCTTTTAGAATAAGGGTCAGAATTGCCTGACTCTCGCTTTTGCTTTTCTTTTCACTCTTCTCTTGTTTTGTGTTTTCTAGGCAACCGCTGAAGAGCTCAGTGTACAGAAGCAGACAGTCTTTGAATAGTCCTAGCCCAGGAGAAACTGAGATGGATCTTCTTGTGACCCGAGAAAGACCAAGACGTGGAATCCGTAACAGTGGATACGATGTAAGTTGACCATTGATGCAGTAAAAATATGCTCAGAAAAGTCCTGACTTACTCCTGATCCCAGGAAACTCTTGATAAGCGACGTCCAGGTGCTGTTGGGTAGTTAAAATTATGCCCCTTTCTGTGCACTTGAGCATCCTGAAAAAAGCTGAAGGAACACAGGAGCGCTGACACTTCCGTGTCCGTTATAGCTGTCCATCACATCACAGTCTGAAGTGCAACCAGACTGTTTGTTGTGGAACTCGTTGTTTTTAACTGAGATGGTTCCAAGTACAGGACCCCTTGATACTGAGCTGCTTTTCATGCCTGAGATGGTTCCAAGTACAGGACCACTTGATACTGAGCTGCTTTTCATTCCAATTCAAATCCTCTGTTCTGTGCCACTGATCTTGGTGCAGAAGAACACCAAATCCACCTTTTGAGGATTTCACTGAAGTCCAGATGTTGGTGGCTTGTGGAAATCCCCTAGGAGTAGACATTGTCCTTTTACTGCAGCCCAGCTGGGAGAGGTTTGCGTAGGTAAATGTCAAAACCTGCCAGAGGAGCTGCTGGTTTATGGTTGGAGGGACTCAGCCAGCCAACACGAGGCTGATGTGTTGTGCAGTCTGAGTATCCACTGCATGCCAACCAACACTGCCTGCACCAGCATGAGGATTAAAATGACCCCAGCACCAGGGTCATGTAGGGTTTTTCAGCCCTTCATCACTGTAGCTCAACCATCCTTGACCATCAGTCCATGGAAAAGGTCTAAACCACTCTGGAGAAATCTGTTCACCTTGTGGTTGCTCATTCTCTAAACTCTGTAGATGCCAGTCACCTTGTGTGGGGCTTCGCGGTCAACTCTCAGCTGGCAGGGCTGTGTTTTTAGCAAGGTGAGGGAACAAACCAAGGCCAGCAGTTGTGTTCAGGGAGCTGTCGAGCTTTTACAGAATCCTTTGGGGCATGGCACATGCCTGTGGGGCAGGTATCACCATTCCTCACTGACTCCTGCATTTGGGCACTGCCCGTCAGATCGCAGCGGTTGTGTTGTGACGCCGTGTGCCTTGGAAGTAGGGTGGCTGGTTCACTGCTTTCAGAGGCAGTAGACTAGGTTGCTGTAGCCAGGAAAATGAAAGGGCTAACCTGTAACCTGAGTGATGCTTTCATAATATGAATGCCAAGAACATTCTGGGACCAGACCTGGCCTCCTGCTATTAGTTCAGAATGAATATTCTGTAAGTAGCCAGCAGATTTCCAAAATGTTACTGCCTGCACTGTGTGAAATAGATCTTGCCTCTGCCATCTGACAGAAAATGCAAATAAAATTTATTCCAAGCCTTAAAGAAGCTAAATGAGCTCAGGCTGGTTTTGAAATGTCCTGAAAGCACTTACAAACCCTGAGCTCTGTGCCCACCCCACAGAGGCTTGTTTGCACCGTTCTGGTAGCATCGCAGGGGGCCGGGCTGGCTGTGGCCCTGTCTAGTTTCACTGAGGGGTGACATAAAATTCCACCTGCAGGTTCCCCGTGGTTGTACCTCTTCTCACTCTGAGTGTGCTCCCTGCCTTACAGCAGAGCAATGCTTTAAGGGGAAAATGGGACAGGATGTTGAAATGTAGCTCCCAAGCCGCAGCTCTGTGGTGTGGGCTGGTTTTCCTGCCTCCTGGTGAGCTTGCTCAGGGCTGTGCTGAGTGGCTGACAGGCTCTGTCTCCCAGGATACCCACAGTATAGCTGTGCCTGGAATTCAGATGGGCTCACGAGTGGTGCAACTAACCACCTTGGCGTGGGTGGGCTCTGCCAACGGGTGAAAAGGGGCTCTGGAGAGGGACTGCTGTCCTTTTTTGGCACCCACGTTGTCGTCCTAAGATTCCTGCTACCTCTTCCTCCCAGGATGTTGTTTAGCTTCAGTTCCTGACAAATAATAGAGAAATCTGTGCTTTATGAGCAGCCACAACTACTGACATTCATGACTCCAATAGCTCATATTGCCTTCAGTCAGAAGTTTTAAAAGATTAACAAATTCCCTTTAATTTCCCAAGGTGTTACCAGTATTGCCCAAGTTAGGTGTTGAGGTTTGTCTTCCCATCAGTGATGTTTTCCTCTTTAAATTTACTAGGAAGACTAAGATCCTCCAGGTTCTTTTAGAAAACTGCTAGACAACCAACTCATGAGAGTTGGATCTGCATGGGTTTGCTTTGCCCTTCAAACGGGAGAAGGAGTAAGAGCTCAGAAACCTGGCATCCCGCACTGCTGCTGTCCTAGCACCTTAAGTGCATTTTACTCACAGTTAAAGATTTATAAGGAGTTGGTTGCTTTCTCCAGGTTGCTTGTTTAAAATGAATTTTTTAAAACTGCAGGCTGTAAAACCAATCTTAGGGAATGGACATGAGGTTGGCTGTTTCACTGGCAAGTCCTTACAAGGTGATGATTCTTTCTCTCTTAGAGTTACAGGCAAAAAAAATCAGAGGGGTGAGGTGTGTCTGTACTTCTCTGTGCAGAAGGAATCGCCCTAGGAGTAGCCCATCAAGGGAAGTTGCAATGAGTACTGTCTACTCGTTGGAGTAGGTGCCTCAGTCACTGGAAGCTCTTCCTCATGGAAAGGGTGATCAAAGCCTGGACTGGACTGCCCAGGGCACTGGAGGAGTCCCCATCCCTGGAAGTGTTAAAGGCCAGCCTGGCTGTGGCCCTTAGTGCCCTGGTGTGGCTGCTGTGATGATGTTAGGTCCTGGCCTGGGCTGGATGAGCTCAGAGGGCTCTTCCATCTTCAGTAATTCTGTGATTCTTTGCTTCAGTTACTGTTCCCACAGTAGCTTTGGAAATGCTTCCGTGTTGCTGCTCTTGGTGCCTAGGTCATAGAATCAAAGAATCACAGAATCATTAGGGATTGGAAGGGACCTCAAAGATCATCCAGTCCAATCCCCCTGACACAGCAGGATCACCCAGACCAAGTCACACAGTCAGTCTGGGTTAGAAGGGACCACAGGGTCAAGGTAAGACAACTGAGCTGAGACGGAACCTAGTTTATATCCTCAGTGGTCCTCACTGGCTTAGAAAGTTCAGGAAAACTCCTCGACTTTAATTCTTGAGTTTTAGTGTGTGAGAGCAGACAAAGAATTTCAGTCTCTGTAGCTGACACAGGGTCCTTCACAGTGATGGTGCTATTTATGGAGCCACACTCCTCCTGGCACAGTTGTCCTCCCATTGATGCTAAGAAAAGACTTTAGACATGAATGCTAGTGGGTTTTAAGTGAATAACCAAGAGTTTAGTGTGCTGCAGTGCCCCTGCTCGTTTTCCCCGCAAGCAGTGGGCGTTACAAACGACTCTTGTTCTCTCCTGCATTGTGTCAGCCCTTCCCAACACTCACCATGTGTCTCTGTTGTCCCAGCCCTGACTTTGGACATGACCCTTCTGTGTGTGAGAAGGTTTTGTGTGGAGCAGCACAGACCCTGCCTTGTAAAGCTTTTCCCTTAGACCTGCTTTTATTCCGTCCAACAGACCGAGCCTGAAATCATAGAAGAAACAAATATTGACCATGTCAACGAGCCTCGGGGTTATGCCAGGTCCCGTCAGGCCAAAGGCCACTCGGAGACCTCTACACTGAGTTCTCAGCCCTCCATCGATGAGGTCCGGCAGCAGATGCACATGCTCTTGGAAGAGGCTTTCAGCCTGGCGTCCGCGGGCCACGGCGGCCAGGGCCGGCAGGACGCGTACAGCTCAGCCCCACACCTGCCCTACTCGGAGGTTGTGACCAGCGCCCCTGGCACCATGACCCGAAGCAGAGGTGGGGTGCAGTGGGTGCCCACCTACAGACCAGAGATGTATCAGTACAGTTTGCCGAGACCAGTAAGTGACACTTTCTTTAGTTCCTTGGACAATCATTGAGATATTTCTTCTACAGAGACACGCTTTGCAAACAAGTAGCCCTGCTGACCTGCTTAAAGCCAGATGTAAAGTAGCGAAGGGAGGAGAGGGAGGTGTGAATGCTCGCTCATACCTGTCTCCTGCTGGAAGACTCAGTATCTGCCTCATCAGCAGCCAGGTTGTCTTGTCCAGATTGCACTGGAAACAGGTTGCACTAAGCTCCAGGCTGTTCATCAGGTGAACTGGTTTCCATGTCTCAGTGGGGAGGATTCTGGTTGTGGTGGCCACCTGTGTAGGCAGCTGGGTGTGAAAGCCTCAACATGAGATCATCCCATCATCACAAGAGAGTGAACCCGACATGCAGCCGTTACTGCCACTCTTGCAGTTACCGCTCTTGATGCTCCGGAGTCAACTCTGGAGAGTTACCGCTCCAGAGATCATAGAACCAGTTAGGTTGGAAAAGACCTGTAAGGTGCCTTAATTCCCCAAGTTTCTTGGTTGACCACAGGTAAGTCACTCCTTATCCTGCAGTTTCTAGCCCTGTCCTCCAGTTTCTAGCTTTATATTGTGGCTAGCGTGTCCCTATGTCGCAGACATCATCAATCAATTAAACACCCATGGGCAGAAATGGTTAATGGGATTTTGGTAGGTGTCTATTCCCTCAATTCCCACCACTGTGAAACTCAACACTGTGTTTTCCTTCTTGTGTGTCAGAAATAGCTCCTCTACTGATACCAAGGTGAAAAGCTCTTCAGAGACTTCTCAGGGGTGATTGAATGTTTCTAGAAAGCAAATGCATTTCCGGAGTGAATCCCTGACTCTGGCAAGAACAAGAGGATGATGCAGAAAAATACCCTCAGCTCCACAGAACTGTTACTGTGACTTCCTTCCCTGACAGTAAAACAAATGCATGAAGGGCTGCTGCTTCTGGACTGTTCTGAACAGATTTGAAAGCCAGCGGCACTGCCAGCAAAGGTTCAGGCTGGTGCTGTTGAAAACCTCGTTAAAGGTTATTTCTGGCCCTTTGAAATGGGTCTGATGAACTTCACACAGCACATAATAAAATTTCTTGGAGAAAATTGGATTGCAGCTTTGAGAGGCAGCTAATGGGTAGTCAGATTCCTTTGATACTTCAGAGAGCCTTTCAAAAATGAAATTAAAAACGTTACGTGGCAGCGGGTTTGAAATGCGGTGGCCACACTCTTTTGGCAAACGCCCCCCCGATTTCTTTGTAGGACTTATTTATCTCCAGAATCATCTGCATGTTCAGGGCCTTTAAGCATTTGCTTGTCTTTGCTTTTTTTAAAAAAATATGATAAACATAATACTGCAAGCAAGGAAGTGCAGCTGTACAGCCAACGGCAGAAGGGCTCCCTCAGATGTCACTGATGTTCCCGAAAGGGCACTGGAGGGAGGGAGGTGCTGGCCTCTTATCTTTTGAGACATTTAAAACCCACCTGGACATGTTCCTGTGCAGCTTGGTCTAGGTGATCAGAGAGCTGGAGCACCTCTCCTGTGAGGCCAGACAGAAAGAGTTGGGGCTGTGCAGTCTGGAGAAGAGGAGGCTCCCAGGTGACCTTATTGTAGCCTTCCAGTATCTGAAGGGGGCTACAGAAAGGCTGGGGAGGGACTGTTTAGGATGTCAGGTAGCGACAGGACTAGGGGGAATGGAGCAAAGCTGGAGATGGGTAGATTTAGAGTGGATGTGGGGAGGAAGTTCTTCAGCGTGAGAGTGGTGAGAGCCTGCAATGGGTTGCCCAGGAGGCCCCATCCTTGGTGGCTCTGGCCAGCCTGATATAGGATTGGAACTAGATGGTCAGGTGGTCCCTTCCAACCCTGAGTGATTCTGATTCTATAACTTCTCCAGTGAAGAGATCCTGCTGTGGCAGGGGGATTGGACTAGATGAGCTTTCAGGGTCCCTTCCAATCCCTAATGATTCTATGATTCTATGAAGGAGACTCCACAACCTCCCTGGGCAGCCTGTTCCAGGGCTTCATGCTTTAAGAGCTGATAGAAATCTGTGTGTTTTCTGCAGAAGAGTTTAAAGTTTGGGTTTATAAAGCTTAAAAGGAAAGTGATCACCCGCCGCTCCCCTGCTCTGATCTGCGGTGGGAGGAGTGAATGAAAATGTCTTGGCGCCTTTCTTCTCCAAACCAAGTCAGTTATTTCACTGCCTGCAGATCCATCAGTGGCTTCGTTAAACCCTCCCTTTGTGTCTGATGCTTTAGATGGGAGCTCTTGGTTAAAACAGAGTCAGAGTCTCTGACCCAGGACGTTGGTGGCGACCTGGGTGGGACGCATGGGGATCCACACAAGGCTGCCCACAACACCACGCCACAGCTATGGCCACTGTGCTCCAACCCACTGGAGAAATTGTAGCTGTTTTACTGGAGATCCCCCCAGCACAGACAGTTCTTCAACACAGTGGAGCACATCATCTAAGAGGATTTGTTCACCTTAACCAGATTCCCTCTGCCCAGCCATCAGCAAAATACTGCCACTCACTCTGAATTGTTCACGTCCTACGTAAGGGGTAAAATCAATGCTTCGGTATTTGATTTCACTTTCCCTCCCCAAATTTTCAGTGCAAGTTAAACTGTTCTTTATGACACCTTGAAATTCTTCTGTTGACATCCCCATGCAAAGCCTAAGAGAAAGCCCAGATCTGCCTGGGTGTCGCTGCCTACCCTCAGAGAGTGTCCTCCAGTGCTGGCTTCTGCACTCTGCCTTTAAAACAAGGGGAGGGGGGGAATGAATTTCACACTTGGTGCAAAAGACCACTGAGAGCAAGAAGTGGCTTAAAAGGCTTGTGGATCTGGAAGGGAGATCCTGCCAGCTCTCCAGAGGCAGAAGAGGCATCAGCAAACCTTTCCAAGCTATTAGGAGAAGGCAAATTAGCTGTTGGGATGGGTTTTTTTAATCGAAAATTGGTGTTTCCCACCCTGGAGGAGAAATTGGTCTTTTTAGGTTCTTCTGTTCCCCACCTAAATACAGAAATTGTTTAAATACTGTTGTAGTACAGTGACTGTAAATATGATGCTTGAAGAGAAAAACTA
Source organism: Rhinopomastus cyanomelas (assembly GCA_013400115.1). Taxonomy (NCBI): domain Eukaryota; kingdom Metazoa; phylum Chordata; class Aves; order Bucerotiformes; family Rhinopomastidae; genus Rhinopomastus; species Rhinopomastus cyanomelas. Next base: position 38,085 of record VXBP01002713.1, on the reverse strand, counting down.
TTTTACTGTTTTCCTGCCTTTGAGGGACTCTGCCCAGCTTCAAACTGGTGGCAGTGAGAGGTGGGAGGTTTGACTTGTACTGCTTTCCACTTGGAGACACCCACATCACAAGTCAGCACTTGACGTTGCTTTTTCCTTTGTGATTGCCCAGAGTGGGGGAAGGAGGTCCTGGAACATGAAATAGGGGATTTTTAAGGATGGGGGTTTGTGATGTTTAGTGTGGGATTGATACTGCCAAATTCAAACCTAAATGTAGGTGTCAAGTCTGAGCTGATAGTGTAAGTCCTGTGGGCTCTTTCTAGAGGTGTGAGAAGGTAGAGGGTGACTCATGCCTTGGTAACTGGTTTTTAGCTTTCTCTGCCCTGTGTGCTGGGAGCTAAACCAGGTACCTCTTGTTTAAAGGGACAGACTCCCACCACTGGGCTTTGGACTCTGGGCTTTGGAAACTTCCTGTGTCTCAGTACTGACAGCATCCCCAGAGTTGATTTGCTGTTGCTCTCATCTTTAATTCCGGGCATTGCTCTGAAGCATCGTTAGGGAAAGCTTGATTACAAATCCCCACCCAACACGGTGTGTCAGTGGCAATGAAGTGCTCGAGACATCCCACCCCTGTGCCTCACAGTATATTTAGCAGAATTATGACCCCTCCTCAAAGGCTTTAGATGTTTGGTCCTACATCCCTGACGTCATGGGTGCCTTCCTCAGGGATGGAATTACCCTGCACTTGAGGCAAGACACTTGGTTTAGAGACTCGGAGGAACACGGCAGCAATCCCTGAGTTACTCTGCTTTTCCAGAATTGCTTGAGACCTTCGCTACTGCTTCAGAAAGTTCTGGAGCTTGGGATTTTCACAGAGAATTTTCTTTTCATCTCTTCATGGCTGAGAGGAGGAAGAGGAGGAGGTTGAAATTAATGTTGCTCACAGTCAGCTTCCCTTCACTGGCTGCTGCTCTGAGGATGCTCCTGAATCCTTAAAATGGTCCTTAGTGTCTCCAGGAAGCAAAACCCCCAACATCTTTGTCCTGCGGGCCCAAAGCAGCAGTTCAGCATCATGTCATCCTGACGGCTCTGCTTTGCCCGCAGGGCTACAAGAGTCAGAGAGAGAGGCTTCACACATTTCAGTTTAATGACACTTCACAGCTCTGAACTCGTTGGTTTTCGTCTGCATCCTAAAACCATCCAAGCACTTCAGGTGCCTCCATAAATTGAGTTGCTATTGATGCCATAAAACCCAAACTCCCTGGTGGGCAGCAGCTATTTCATTTCTTACTTTCTTTTGGCTTTTAATTTGACTGAAGTCTGTTGGCTGGGGTTTTTGAAGAAACGTTTTTCTCCTTTCCAGGCTTACAGATTTTCTCAGCTTCCCGAGATGGTCATGGGTTCGCCTCCTCCTCCTGTCCCCCCCAGAACAGGTCCTGTGGCAGTCGCCTCTCTCAGGAGGTATTTGTCTGGTTTATTTTAGGATCTCTAAACCCACTGTTGTACTGGGAACTGGGGCAAACCCTGAAGGGCACTTAGAAGCCACTTACAGAGAAACAGTGGAATTAGAAGCAGCTTGGATTTATTCAATTTTGATGTGCAGAGGAAAGGAGTAACAACTTTATCTCCTCTGGGCTTATCTGCTTCAACAAAACGGGGATATCCAGGCTCCAGTTTCTTTCATACCTCCCCTAATGGTCTGGTTGGGGTCGATAATGGGCACTGTTCTTCTCCCAGCTTTAATCTATTGTAAGGATTTGCAACAAGACCTGGATGAATCCTAAGATGTTCCTCGGCACCCCAGGCCCAAGGGTTTCTGCCTGGACCTCATACCTGTGTTCTGAACCCAAATCCATTCAAAAGCCTGATTGCCTCAGCTCAGTGCCTTCGCTCTGCTTTCCTCACTCTGTAAAAATCATCTCAAGGAGCTGCTGGACTTCGGTGCTGGTTGAACCCATTTTCCTCTGCTGTCGAGTGCTGCCTGGTGCCAGCTGCTCTCTGAGCCTTGTAGGGAGATGTGGGCCACCCCAGCCCAAGGAAGCTGAGCTCTGAGCGCCTGCTAATGAACCAGAACCACACCCAGATGTTCAGGATGCAGACACTAGGCGTCGATGTCCTGTTGTTCCCCCTTCACGGTTTAGCTGTAACACAGCTGGGGGACACAACTTCAAGAGATGTTGGGGCTTCCCAAGCGCAGCTGACGTTCCTTACTGCGGTCCTGCCTTGCCGCAGGGCGCTGTGCCAGCCATACTGCAGTAACGCGACCCTGTCTGCGTGCTGCAATGCTGGGGTCTGCGTCTCGTGTCACAGACATTCACACCCACCTGTGGAGGTCTTCTCCAGGTGACCCTGCTCTAGCAGGCGGGTTGGACTGGGTGATCTTCAGAGGTCCCTGCCAGCCCCTGTGAGGCTGTGGCTGGTTTGAAGTGGCAGGCAGAGGCTCTCAGCAGTGGCAGTACCTTGCTTTGGGTGAGCAGCCAGCAGCCTAAAGAGGTTCTCCTCACACATCCAGGAGCTTAGCGTCCCCTGGTTGTTCTCCAGACTCCTGTCACACCAGCCCAAGGTTGGGTAGCTTGTTGCTAGCCGGTTAATCACACTCCAGCTGGTAGGCATGTACACGGCTCTGAATCTCATCCTTTGCGCTGAATGACTGAAGCTGCTGGTTTTTTCTGTCTTTGCAGGTCCACATCAGACACTGGCAGCAAAGTGAGAATCCCTGAGTCCAGTGGGGTGGACCAGACCCAGCACCATGATCAGGCATCTTTCGCCCCTGGTTCGAGAGCTCCCATGTCTGTTGGTCCACTTGATCAATCAGCTTTTCACTCAGGTGACAAAACAGTGCAACTTTGAGAGCCTCACAAACACTTTTGCCTGTAGATGAGCGAATGGGGGGCAGTAAGTGTGGAGGGCTGTTTGGAGAAAAGACCATAGTAGGTGGTTTTTCTCCTGGTGCGGCTCATGGACACCCACAAAGGATCACTCCCTTGTCTGTTCAGCAGCAGCTGCATTGTAAAACACTACTTGTCCTGCAGTGGCAGTAGGAGATGGTGACCATTGGACGTAAGATCCCACAGGAGTGTGTCATGGCTGGTGGAGGTACCACCATGGCTGGCAAAAGCAACAACCAAAGTGGGAGAGACAGGTAATGGATTTCTGAGAGGCACAGAGAGATAAGGTAGGTTCTTCCAGAGTCGTAGCAGTTACTAAGCCAAGTGCCAGAGAACAGCAAGTGCAACAGAGCAGAGTAGACTGCAGAAGGGGCCACTTGGGAGGAAAGGGAAGAAACACAAACAGACATGAAGGACTGTGTGTGTGAGACTAAGGGTTTCCAACCTGGCACCTAGGATGTGTTTTGTGACGCCCAGTTTTACCCTGGGAAGCTAAATCCCTACTCTTGTTACCACGAAGAGCTGCTGAGGCGGTTGTTTGAAGACGGGTGACCCTTCCCTTCAAAAGGAAAGGCAGCAGTGCTTTTGTGGAGCCACAGGTGAACCATTAGGTCATTTGCCCTCCTGCTTTGGAGAAGGTCCCTCCTGCTCAAGGGCAGAGCTTGGTTTGGGTCTAATTGTCCCCATTTTAATGGCCTAGTGAGTTGAGTTCCTGGTCCTTCTGATGCGACTATTGTTTGTGAATCAATGTGATCCTGAGATTATGCAGATACACTGGTTCAGTGGTATCTAGAGAAAGTTTCTTTGGGGCAACATTGGAATAATGCACCTTGCCAGTAAGAAGCTTTCATGAAGAGCTTCAGAAAAGAGCTTACAAGATTCAGAAAACTTCACACAGTCGGGTCAAGGTTTAGAAATCAGTGGGTTGAGGAGACACTGCTCTGTTGCCCTGCCTGAAAAAGCTCTCTAGGCTTCCTCAGCAGTGCCAGTTACCTCCACTGTGGATAATGGGGATATGCAAATCCTCTGTCTGCTAATGAAATGGAGTGGGTTTGGAGGATCCATTCTGCTCTCATTCCTTGTCAGACCTTTTGCAGGCGGCGCCTGTGAGTCTGAAGGGAGCAGATGCTCCCCCTTTCAGGCTACAAAATACTCCAGACTAGCAGAGCTCCCTCGTGGTATTTGCAGTGCTGTGCTCTCTGATGCACTTTTCTTCCTGATTTGCAGTGATGTGGAGGTTTTTACTGCTTTGTGTTCCAAGCAGCTGTGTTGTTATCACTGAAGAGTGGCAGAAGAGACAAGATGCCCTTTTGTACAGTGTGGAGTTTGCCAGAGTAATTCTGAAGGCAGTGAGGGGAAGTGTTCATGTATGAGAGCTGCCACATGGGGCTGTAAACTGGGAGAGATGAGGAGAGCTGGGAGGAAGAAATCTGCAGCTGTAATACAAGGGTTTCTAATGCTCTGATAGAAAAGTACATGTTTATCACCTCAATAAAGCTGCTGCAGGTGCTGATTTGGCACGAAACAGCCTAATGCTGCTCTCGTGCAGCCCATCAACATCAGCTCTGAGGAAGTGCTGATGCAGTAAAGGATAAGGTGTGGCATGAGCTGAGCATTCGTTTGGAACAGTCGTAGCTCATTCTGGTGGGCTTAAGTCAAAGGCTTGTTCTGGTGCAGCAGCCCTGGGGCGTCTACAGGAGTGACACACACATGATTCTCTGTACATGGCTGAGGAACCTGTATCCTCCACCCTGGCTATCTCAGTTAAAAGAGCAAGTCATGTCCATGGCTGCTATTGCTCTGCTCTCTCTTCGCAGGAAATACCGTCCCAGCAGTGTTTGCCATCCCAGCAGCAAACAGACCTGGCTTCACCGGCTACTTCATCCCAACGCCGCCCACCGCATACAGGAACCAAGCCTGGATGCCATATGCAGGAGAGAATGAGTTACCGGGCCAGTGGGCTGACTCTGTAAGCACTTTTGCTTTCTAACTGAACCTGTTTTCTGTGGCGTGCAGAGTAAGGGCTTTAAGCAAGTGATCAGCAACAAATCTGAGCCAGATGACTGTCCCTTGAGTCGTACTAATAATCTCTAGTAGTGAAATTATGACAGGAGATATAGATCCCTTAGCTGTCCATCCCATGAACTCTTGGTAAGGACTTTAAAGAGTTAAGTCATTCACAGAATCATTGAATTATTTATGTTGGAAAAGACCTTCAAGCTCGTCGAGTCCAACCATGAACCCAGCTGTCCCAACTCACTGCTAAACCTCTGCCCTGAGCTCCAGATCTCCACAACTGTGAAACACAGCCAAGGATGGGGATTCAACCTGCTCCCTGGGCAGCCGGTACCAAGGGCTGAGGACTCCTTCCAGGAAGAAGATTTTCCTCAGGGCTAACCTAACCTTCCCCGGTGCAGCTTGAAGCCATTTCCTCCTGCCCTCTTGTAGAAGGTTCCTTGGTCAGGGGCTGGCAGTCGTTCAGCACTGGCGCGTTAGGTGCCATTTTTCTTTCCCAGGCCAGAGGTTAAATATTTGGGCAGCCCTGTGGCAGGAGCAGGTGATGCTGCCTCATAAGGTGGCCCTGTGCTCTTTGGCAGCTAGGAGCATCTTGACCTTTTGAAGGCTTCTCTAAGGCACCACAGCTGCTATCCTCGCTACAGCCCCTCCGGATGGTCCTCCATTAAATAACTAATGACACAATCTTTGTCCAGGACAGGTACAATGTTCAGCCCAAACAGAATCACAGAATCATTGAGGCTGGAAAGTCTTCTGAGATCATCCAGCCCAGCCCATGACCTAACAGCACCACATTCAGCTAGATCATGGCTCAAAGTGCCATGTCCAGGCTGTTCTTTAACACCTCCAGGAATGGGGACTCCACCACTGCCCTGGGCAGTCCATTCCAGAGCCTGATCTCCCTTTCCATGAGGAAGGGCTTCTTGACATCCAACCTACCCTCACCTGGCAGCTTCAGGCTCTGCCCTCTTGTCCTGTCACTAGTTGCCTTGAGAAGAGCCAGACTCCCACCTGACCACAACCTCCCTGTAGGGAGTTGTAGAGAGGGAAAAGGTCCTCTCTGAGTCTCCTCTTCTCCAGGCTAAACATCCCCAGCTCCGTCAGCCTCTCTTCATCAGACTTTTCCTCGCAGTCCCTTCCTCAGCCTGGACCCACGCTAGCACCTCTTTGTCTTGAAGTCAGGGGCCATACCCTACCTCTAAGTTAAAGAAATAAAGTTGGGGCTATCCTGCAGTGAATTGCAGCAGTTCCTCACATGTGATAACATTTCTAAACTTCGGGGGCTTTTTCCCACTAGGGGAAGAGACAAGGCTAGTTCTGCCGCTGGAGCTCACATCTGGCATCTACGCAGAACCAGTTCAGCTCAAACTGGGAGACAGGTTCTATTTCCTGATGCCTGTCACTGGCAAAATACTTTGGTAAATTGCAGTTGGGCTCTAATTGTTGGCTCTGAGTAGCTGAGCAGGAGACAGCCCCAGTTGTAGCCATGTCCCCACGAGCAGCTCTTTCTTGCCGATCGCTGCTCCTGATGCCTGCAAGGGAAAGAACCAGTTTTGAGTGTCAGACCCAAGTGTGAATCGGTAGGCTGAAGTGTCAGGAAAACAGCAGTGTCTTCGCATGTGAGCGGAGCACATCTGCTCATGTGCCCCTGGCACCTGGAGTCTTCCCTTCCAGAGCTGCCCTTTAAAACATGGAAACCACCTCTTTTCTTTTCATTGTCCCATCCTTGTTGTTCTGAATCCCACTGACATTTGAAACCATGAAGGTCCCTCCTGTCTGAGCCATCATTTTAACCCTTTACTTTAAGAAGACCCAGACTGACAGACTGACTGTATGACTTGGTCTGGATGATCCTGCTGTGACAGGGGCATTGGACTAGATGATCTTTTGAGGTCCCTTCCAATACCTGATGATTCTAAGAAAGAAAAAAGACACAACAAAGCAGGAGAAGTGTTTTCCTTGTCTTCCATTCTTTTTGCCATTTGCTTTTTGGCTGCAGTCCCATGGAAAAGGAGTTTGGGTATCTCTTGGCAAAAGGGGGCACTGAAAACAAACGGGGGGGGAAAAGTATCATAGACTTTGTCTTCCCCACTTGTTGCAAGGGAGCTGGACTACTGTGTCCAGATTGGGGCACCTCGATACCAGAGAGATATCAAGGTGCTGGAGTGGGTGCAGAGGAGGGCAACTAAGCTGGTGAAGGGCCTGGAGAATAAATTGAAAGAGCTGCGGCTCTCTAGTTTGAAGAAGAAAAGGCTGAGAAGAGACCTCATCACTGCCTACAACTACCTGAAAGGACATTGTGCAGAGGTTGTTGGTGCTGGTCTCTTCTCACAAGCAAGTAGTGACAGAACAAGAGGGAACAGGTTCAAACTGCAGCAGGGGATTGTTAGACTGGACATTAGGAAAGACTTTTTCACAGATGATGGGGTCCCCACCCCTGGAGATGTTTAAGGGTCGTTTAGATGTGGTGTTGAGGGATCTGGTTTAGGGTGAAGTAGGGTTGATGGTTGGACCTGATGATCGCAAGCATCTTTTCCAACCAGAGTGATTCTGTGAAACCTCTCAGTTCACTTAGAAGGCTGGCATCTGGAGCACAGCGTAGGTCTTCCTCACTGAAATCAGCAAGGCTACAATGGAGTAAGACTGTGAATCCCCAAAGCAATTCTGTTAAACGTGGCCAGAAATCCTGAGTGTTTTGAACACTTGGTGTTGAGTCCACAGGCTGGAAGCTCTTGTTAGGAACAGTAAGTCCGGAGACTTGGCTGTGTTGGGTTAAACAGTGGCTGTAAATCAACAGACTGCTCTGTTCTAGGCTCTTTTGGTGCCCTGGGATGTAGTGGTGGTGTTTAGAACTGGGATGTTCGAGCATGTTTAGCACAAGCCGACGTAGACCTTTGTACGTGGATCCTGGAGGAGGTTTAGGAGCCCATCTGTTACATGTTACTCTGCCCCAGGGAGGTTTGTGTCGGCTGGCAGCTCGCAGCACAGACCAGTTGCTCTGTATGACCGTGTCTAAACGCGATGCTCTGCAGGTACCTCTCCCTGGATACATCGAGGCTTATCCACGGCCCCGCTACCAGCATAACTCTCCTTCGCGACTTCCTCGCCAGTACAGCCAGCAAGCGAGCATGCACCCCAGTCTGGAGCAAGCTCCTCTGGGGTCCAGCGCGGCGTCCCAGCAGAGCCTGGCGGAGACCGACCCAGCCGATGCTCCTCTCACCAACATCTCCACGGCTGCTCTCGTAAAGGCAATAAGAGAAGAAGTTGCTAAACTGGCCAAGAAGCAAACGGATATGTTTGAGTTCCAGGTGTAGCAGCTCTGCTGTGCCCGGTGTTGCACACTGGTGCAACGTGGCGCAGCCAAGGAAGCGGCTTCGTTCCTTTCTCGTTGCAAACTTGCTGTGGATTGTGCCCAGGTGACAGCATTTGTCTCTGTCTGAAACATCGGCACCTAAAGCAGAGCAACAGGACTCTGCAGATCCCCGGTTCTATTTGCCAGCTAAGGAAATGCTGCCAAGTAACTGCTGAACCCAGCTACGATTGATCAGATGCAATTGTCACGCAGCTCTCCTGTTAGGAGCCATCATCACCAGAGATGCCGCTGCCACGCGACGATCCATTTGCAGGCCCACGGGCAGAGCTGCTGAGAATAACTTCTGCATGTCAAAACTTTGATTAGAGAAGAAAACCCAGTAGAATCAGGTTAGCTGAAAGCCACGGTAGGTGTGGTGGTGGCCGTGTTAATTGTCTGCAGCGGGACGTTGTGTAAAGGGGGCTGATTTCAGCCACGCAGAGCCGTCCAGCCTTTTCATCCTCATATTCAAACCAAAAGAATGTGAGATGAGCAAGTAATACGAATAAACATCCTGTACATAGCCCTGGCTCTTCTCGTCCTGGTAACGGTACAAGGACATAAAAAGCCGAGAGGACTGCAAAGAGGGTGAATGCTACTTTGGTAATCAGTGGCTACCTTGTCCCTTGATGCTCCTGATGACTTCTGGAGGAGGTTTCTTTTCAGCACGAGCAAATACAGTGCACAGAGAGCCAACAAAATGGGTATTATTGGTGCTAGAAGCTTCCAGGAGTAATGCAAAAAGGTGATTGGCATTGCTCTGGGGCTGAGGCATTTCACTGGGAATGCATCTGAAGTTGGTAAACGTGACACCTTTGGGCAAAGCCTTTCCAGTCTGGAGTAACAAACAGCCCTGCCTGGACAAGAAACTCCTCGGTTTAACAGAGCTTTGTTCTCTTTTGGAAACAACACGGTCCACTGCAGCGAGGCCAGAAACTGCTACCTGGGCCTGCAGCTGATTTTTATGACACTGGAACAAGAAGTTGTGAATGTAGAGGACCTGATGACTGTATGAATGTGTAAATAAGTCAGTGGTCATGGATTTGCACAGATCCTCCTGTTCTGTGAGGAGGAGAGCACGTCCAGACATAGCGCTGACTCGGTACTGTGCGAGGTGAAGGTCACTAATTGTTCAATGGCGTTGTGGTAGGAATCCAGATCCCAAGAGGAAGTCAACCCAGACAGAAGCTTCTCTTCTGCACTTGTACAAAGTAGTTGGAGGTGATGAACAATTGCTTTCAGTTCCTTCAGCCATTACCTTTGGGAGCTGAAGTTGTTGCAAAATTTGTTGTGTTGGGCATGTTTGGTGTCAACAGGAGTTAAGGGTAATGTCCTTCATGTCAGGAAGTTCTTCAGTTGTCCTCAGCCTCTTGTGCTGTTTTGTCTGATTCATTTCGTCTCCCTGAGTTTCTTTGGTCTTTACTGAGGTGAGAGAAGGAAGTCAGTAAAATGAGAGAAGGAGAGAGGAGGCAAAGGTAAAGAAATGGGTGAAGCACAAACTTAGAAAGCAGAGCTATTTTTCCCCCCAAATTAATTCTGTTATAAACCCTGACCTAACCATTGTAATCCCAGAACCCGCAGATACCTTCCGCTCCAATACGACAGAAGCTTTTGAAATGGTAGGTAATCCTTCAGCAAATGTGACGCTGCGTTGTTACTATTTAAGAATCAGATATAAATAAAATGTATTTTTGTAATTTCTCTGTACATACGTGCTGTATATTTATAAATTGACTCGTCTGCCACAGTCAGAAAATTCCCGTAAAGCAGGTGCACAAAACCACCACCAACCCCCCCCCAAAAAAGAAAAGGAAAGGAAAGGTAATGATTGAAATTACCATTTACACGGGCTGTGTGGAGAGTACAAAAATAGACATTTGGGTGACTTGGATACAAAGCAACCAAAGAAACTCAATCCTTCATGGAAATACAAGTCTAGTGGAGCCAGACTGCTGTCTTAATTACCCGTCAGGTAATTAATCCTGATCTTACCGGAGCAACTCAATGGATCCCAATTGATTTGATGGTTCTGTGATCCAAATTGCATTGAATGAGTGGCTGCTTGCGGAGGTCACGGTTTCAGATCACAGAAATATGAAGCCAAGCGCAGCAGGCCATGAAGACACTCCTTCTGGGTGGCTTCAGTCCCCGAGAGCAAGGCTGAGTTTCTCTCTTAGGATTCGGCTCTCCATGCACGTTTCACCGAAGTCCCCTCTAGAGTGTTCTGCTGACTTCTGAGTTGTTCAAATCAGACGTGACTGAAGAGCAACTTACTGTGATTAAGCCAAAGCTGGTTCCTGACAGGCTTCATCTAAAGGAGGTAGATGAAATGTTTGCTAAATATGAGCTGGCAAAGCCTCGTGTATCCTGTCTGATGGAGCCCGTGCCCTGCTGGGAACCGGAAAGCTGGGCAGTTACGCACGGGTGCAGGGTTTGAGTTCAAGTAGCCTTCTAGAAAGAGCAAACCGTTGCGGTAAAGGTAGGCACTCTCCGTGTTCCTCAGGAAGACCTGTCAGGCTTCCAAAGCAAACGTTGTTTGCTGTTGCACTGACCACGTGGTGTCTGTTGGGCGGTCCCTGGCCCATCGCTCTGGAGCCTTTTATTCACGACGGCATCTTCCACTCGTCATTCAGGATGGCTTTTTGTCCCCTTTGTAATACGTCTCTGTATTTTAGTTTGGCTTAAAGTGCAAAGTTAAGACTCTGTCCAGATGGTAAGGACATTGCTGGGAAAGGAAAATCGTGCTGTAACATTTATACTGTCTGAGCACAAAGCAATGACAAAGTGAAAATACAGTGTACAAATAATTTGTAATTAATAATAAACATTTTCTATGCCTACAGTGACAGCGGGGCTTTTGTCAGCACTGGTTTCAAGGATGAAAAGACACCTGTTTGTAGTTACAGAATGTCATTCATGCCATTCCGACTGGTAAAAGCTTAGTTATTAAGGTGTTTCTTCTACTCATTGCCCCAATTTTTTTTTAAATTGTGTTGAGTGTTTGGGTTTGTTGATGTTCTGATCGCTGTTGGTCTTCAGATTTGTAAATCACAGAATCATTAGGGATTGGAAGGGACCTCGAAAGATCATCTAGTCCAATCCCCCTGGCACAGCAGGATCACCCAGACCAAGTCACACAGGAACACATCCAGGCGGGCCTTGAACATCTCCAGAGAAGGAGACTCCACAAGCCCCCTGGGCAACTTGTTCCAGTGCTCCGTCACCCTCACTGTGAAGAAGTTCCTTCTCAGATTGATGCGGAACCTTCTATGTTCCAGCTCACACCCGTTGCCCCTCGTCCTATCACTAGACGTCATTGAGAAGAGCCTAGCTCCATCCTCCTGACACCCACCCTTCAAATATTTGTAGACATTAATGAGGTCACCCCTCAGTCTCCTCTTTTCCAAGCTGGAGACCCAGCTCCCTCAGCCTCTCCTCATAAGGGAGGTGCTCCACCTCCTTCATCATCTTCGTTGCCATATGCTGGACTCCCTCCAGCAGAACCACATCCCTCTTGAACTGAGGAGCCCACAACTGGACACAATACTCCAGATGTGGTCTCAGCAGGGCAGAGTAGAGGGGGAGAAGAACCTCTCTTGATCTGCTAACCAGTATCTGAAGGGGGCTTACAAAAAGGCTGGGGAGGGACTTTTTGGATGTCAGGTAGCGACAGGACAAGGGGCAATGGAGCAAAGCTAGAGATGGGTAGATCTAGAGTGGATGTGAGGAGGAAGTTCTTCACCGTGAGAGTGGTGAGAGCCTGCAATGGGTTGCCCAGGGAGGTGGTGGAGGCCCCATCCCTGGAGGTGTTTAAGGCCAGGCTGGATGAGGCTCTGGCCAGCCTGATGTAGGGTGAGGTGTCCCTGCCCATGGCAGGGGAGTTGGAACTGGATGATCCTGTGGTCCCTTCTAACCCTGACTGACTGTATGACTTGGTCTGGATGATCCTACTGTGACAGGGGCACTGGACTAGATGATCTTTCGAGGTCTCTTCCAATCCCTAATGCTTCTATGATTCTATTTTGAAATAAACGAGGTGGCAGAGTTACAGTGCCACCTTTTGAGGGGAATGCTGTCAAGATATTTGAGGGTTTATTTTTTGGAGTTGTGATCCTGCTGTGGCAGGGGGATTGGACTGGATGATCTTTCGAGGTCCCTTCCTATCTCTAATGATCCTGTGACTGTATGAAACCTCGAGACAGGCTGTTCAGGGCAGTGATTATGTCCCCATCCCTGGAAGGATTTCATGTGTGGACCCGGTGCTTAGGGAGAAGAGTTAGTGATGACCTGGCAGTGCTGGATCAAGGGTTGGACTTGATGATTTTAAGTCTTTTCTAGACCAAAGAAGTTCTGTGATGATTCTGTGACTTTAGGATTTGTGATGTCAGTGGTGACACCTGCATGTACTCCTGCAGAGATGGGGCATTAACCCTTGCTGCTGCGTTCCATGGGGTTTTAGGGCTGAAGGTGCAGTTTAGCTCTGGGTCTGGAACACACATAAACCCACGCTCCGCTCTCCTGGCTCCTCTCTTGTGTTTTTCCAGCGGTTCTTATGAGGAGAGACTGGGAGAGCTGGGGCTGTTCAGCCTGGAGAGGAGATGGAGGGGGATGATGCGTAGGATGACCAAAGTGTTAAAGATGAGCAGTTGCTGGATCTGTACCCATTTACCCTCACAGGCCTTGGGACCCAAAGACTCCACAGGAGTTCCTGTCCTGGATTCTGATGGGAACCCAGTCGTACGAACAGAACACAAGAGGTTTGAAAATAAGAGTAATAGTTTTGGGTATCGGCTAACCTCAAGTATCACAAGATTTACCTCTTAAAGATGTCATCCACAAGGTATGACTTCACTTGTACTCAAAGGTGTTGAGTGAGAACAAGGGTGTAAGGAAGCCAAGGCAACAAATATTTGGGTCACAAAAGGGTGCTCTTCCCAATGGAAGTGACTAACTGGGCTCATATCTGACTTGGGATTAGTAGAGACATCTGAGACCAATAAAACAATCCCTTTGATTGGATGGGGATGGGGAAATAGGCTGATATTGGTTATGTGACAACAGAGCTTTAAACATTTTACCCTTCACATGGAAGGGAATCTGTACTTTAGGGCTAGTTGTCCCAAATATTACAGTGATTGACAAGGTACCTGCAAAAAAAACCTGGAGGGTTCCACAGCTTTGTTAGATGGTTTGTACCTTGCTTAGGGGTAAACAAGTTAGAAAAAGCTATCATTAATATTTCTGCCCTCACCAAAGGCATTGAAAACCAAACGGTAGATGCTTTAGAGTCTTTCGAGGTCCCTTCCAATCCATAATGATCCCATGATTTACAGATTTGAGGGAACGAGCCTTTCTGGATAGTGGTTCAAAGTAGAAAGGCAGTGAATATCCTGTCAGCAGTTCAAGGCTACTCAACCCTTAGAGACGAAAGTAATCAAATTGTTACCAATCTGAACGATATAAAGGGCCAAGCAAAAATCTTTTGCTGGGTGTCTGAGGACAACAGCTCATGTGGGTTCTCAGTAACATGGGATAAACTAACTTCTTGGTTACCTAAGCTGAAATGGCTAAAACGACTGCTGGCTGGTGTCCTATTTTTGATTATTGTGACCCTAATCACCTCCTCACTTGTATGGTGCACACTGTGCTCTGTGAAACTGTCTGTCTCTGGAAAAAATCGGCCCCTCAGAGGATGATGATGCAGAATAAGGTCCCTTCTACTCATCGTGCTGAAGCAAGACAACTCCCGGAAGAATGGGAACGAACTCAAAAGGCAAAACAGGAGTAAACTACCTTGCATCAAAATAATGATCAGAAATAAAGGGGGGGGGGCAATTGTGAGAAATAACAGTGGGTTGAGAGGCTTTTTATTAGAGGTTAATAGAGGACTAGAATGTTAGGTGAACTTTAGCATGTACCAGTAAGCTGCTTTGGAGTTGTGTTGGGAATTGCTGTCTAGCTTTGTTTAGACTGACTGAGCTCGTAGAGAACTCCTCAGTCTTGGAAAGAAGGAAGCAACGAGCCTGCACAGCACGAATGTTGTCCACTCGAGCAGCCAAGTGGAAAGTTCAACGTGGAGAAGACCCCGCGGCCAGGGTCTCCAGCGCCGGCAGCCAGGCCAGGCCGGCAGCCATGGCCTCGGCCGCTACCACCGCCGCCGCCCAGCCGCCTCAAGCGCCGGTTTCCCGGCGCACAACGCGCCACCCGGCTCGTCGGCGTGCAGCCTGCGACAGGTGCCTACGTCACGGAACGTAAGCGGTCCTGACCAATAGGATGCAAGGTGGGGGCCCGCAGGCCAATGCCCTTGGAGAGGGGGCGGGACCTATGGTTGCTCTGGCCGGTTGCCGTGGGCAACGCCTGGGCGTCTGTGGAGGCAGTGGCGGCAGTAGCTGCTTCTCCAGCCCTCTCCCGGGACCTTCCGGCTTGCGGTGCCGCTGAGTGGGTGGGACCGGACGCTGCGACTGCGACTGCGATAACCAGAGCGAGGTGGGCAGGCGGGAAAGCAGAAGGTACCGGTGGTTAATGGGATGGTACTGGGAGCTGCTGGGAGGCACTGAAATGGTCCCGGAGATACCGGGATGTATCTCAGGGAGCACTGAGATAGTCCCGAGGACTACGGGGACGCGCTGGGATTGTACTAGGGGCTAGTAGGAGACAATGGGATGGTCCCCGTAAGGATTGGGATGCTATTGGGGGTTACTGGAAGGCACTTTGACGCTACCGGAAAGGCACTGGCAGTTACTGCGGAGCGCCGGGGTGGTCCCGGGAGGTGCTGGCTGCTGCTCCCCAGACCTGCCCGCCTGCCGGCCCTCGCGGTTCGGCTGCCCCGGACCCCCGCCNGGTCGGCCCGCCCCGCCCCCCCGCCGTTACCGACCGCGTTGTGCCGCGGAGGTTAAGCCCGTCGTGCCCGCGTGGCCCCAAAACGAGGTGGAAAGGGGATGCTTTCAGCCCTCCGTGCTCTCTGAGCCCCCGCCCGGGGCTAGTGCGGAGTCTCCCGGGAACAGCCGGGCTTAACGGCTGCGCTCGGAGCCGCTTTGCAGCGATGCTGCCGGCACCAAGCGGTAGGGCCGGGAGAGACCATCCAGCCCTGCACCGACTCCATGTGCTTGTGAGAAGTCAGTGCTGGCCAGATGTGGCCACTCGAAGCCACAGCTGGGAGGTATTCGGTGCAGGGATAAACGTGAAGCGGTGCAGGGGGGTGCAGTGGGTTTAACGGGAGCGATGCCCCTGGGAGCTCCTGCCGCTCATCCCGCTTTCTCTGGGATGGGTGTCTTGGGGCTGGGACAGCTCCTTCCTCCTTGGTCTGGAGGCTGAGCCTGTTGGGCTCCATCTCCTTTTTACCTCGCAGAGAAATTCTACAGCAAAACAAAGTACTGGCAGCCCCCACCTTCTGTGAGGGAGTGGGCAAATCCTGTAATAATTCTTGCCCTCACTTTGTGCTGCTAATTCACATTATTGTCATTAATTAACTATTCATATTTTGCCCATTGCTTAGAACATCCTTCCACCTTTACTAGCATCAATCCATTCTGGCTGCCCTGCACAGCTTGTTCCCCTCTGCAGAGTCTCCTGTGGGGCTCTGCCCTACCTCTGGTTTTATTTTTGATGTCTGAGGCTTTGTGTCCATTCCCACAGGGAGCCATGGCCCAAGAGCTTGTCTTCCTTGGCGATCAGCTTCTCCTAGAAGAGGATGACACCTACATTCCTACTGAGCCAGGTGAGGGGTTTCAGCCCTCCTGATGAGGAAATCATTAGCTGGAGAGAGCAAGAAGTGACAAATGGGCTTCTGTAGCAGACAGTTTGGCAGTTAGGAGCACCTCTACCTTTGACTTTCTTGGATAGTTCCTGGTGTAAAGTGTTTCCATGGAGTTTCTTATCTTTTTCTAGAAGTGCAAGACTATGCCCAGACGATTGGGATTGACCCTGAAAAGGAGCCAGAGCTGCTGTGGCTGGCCAGAGAAGGCATTGCGGCCCAGTTGCCAGCCGGGTGGATGGCTTGGTGAGAGTCCTGGTCCATGTTGGTGGCAGAGCTATAGGGGTAGTGCCCCATGGATATGCTTTCCATGGGTGGGGGAGCTCCAGTCAGTGCGGGGTGCTGGAAGAAGGGAAAAAAGAGTGTTTGGGAAGGTGGAGCTGGTCATGAGTGACCTTGGGAGAGCTGCTTCCCCACTCCAGTGTGTGCTGGGGCTTTTCATAGAGTCACAGAATCATTGGGGATTGGAAGGGACCTCGAAAGATCATCTAGTCCAATCCCCCTGACGCAGCAGGATCACCCAGACCAAGTCACACAGGAGCACTTCCAGACGGGTCTTAAATGTCTCCAGTGAGACAACCTCCCTGGGCAGCCTGTGCTTCTGGAGACATCAGATCCTTCCCAACCAAGCTCTGGGTGCTCGGTTGATGCAGGGAGGATGTGGTGGAAGGTGCAGCTCTGCTGGATGTGGTGTCTCATCTCTGCGCTCTGCCTGTGCCCTACAGCCAAGACAAGGATGGCGACATCTACTTCTTCAACTTTACTGACGGCCAGTCCTCCTGGGAGCACCCGTGCGACGATCAGTACAGGCAGCTTGTCATTCAGGAGCGGGAGAAGCTGCTGGCACAGGAAGCCTTGAAAAAGGAACAAGAGAAGCAAGGCAAGAAGGAGAAGCAAGGCAAGACGAAGAAGCAAGACAAGAAGGAGAAGCAGTTGCTGAAGCAATCTGCTGTGAGTAGGCTCTGACTACAGGGCTGCTGGGGAGGGCTGGGCAGAGGGGGAATGAGGGGTTCAGATCTGCTCTGGATCAATAAGCATCTGTATTGAGTTTTCTTCTGCTTGCTGTAGGAGATTGAAAGAATCACTTCAGTTACTGTTGTGGTAGGGAGAGAAAGTCCCTTCAGTTCCTCCTAGGGGAACTGGGATATGAGGTTTACAGTGGTGTCAAGTGATGGTCTGTACAACATGATCTTTGGCTCAACAAAACAAACGTGGGAAGTGCTAAATCTATCTTTTAAGGGAAAACAATCTGAGAGTGAAACAGACAAGCTCACACTTTCCTTGAAGAATTTCTTTTTGCTGGGTCTGGTGACTGGAGATAGGACCCCACTGTGCTGGCTGTGGCTCTAGCTAACGGGGTAACAGTGGAACCCTGGTCATCTTCCTGGAACTCTGCAGCTCGCCTGCTGCTGGCCAAGTCCCAGTGGGTTTGGATTTGCCGTCTCACTCTTCCTGCCGTGGCCTCTAGTTGTGCTGGGGGTGGGGGTCAGTTTGGACATCAGGAGAAATCTCTTCACTTACAGAGTGGTCAGGGGCTGGAAGAGGCTGCAAAGGGAGGCAGGGAGTCACTGTCCTTCGAGGGTGTCAATAAATGGGTAGCTGTGGCCCTAGACAGGACAAGATTTGGTGGCCAGGGTGGGGTTGGGGTGATGTTTGGACTGCATAAGCTTGGACATCTCTTCCAACCTCAATGATTCTGTGATTCTTTCAAGGGCTGTTCTCTCACTTGCTCTCCTTCTTGACCTCACAGCTCACAGATACCTCTAAGTCCACCCAGCAGAGCAACAAGTTCCAGAACTTGATCTGTGAAGATGGCAGAGGGAGAAAGGAAGAGAAGGAAGGTGTTGATAAGGTACTTTATGCCTTGGCTCTCAGTTGTGTTGGTAAGCAGAGCACGAACCTGTGTCTGTAGCTGGTTGACTGTGACTCTTCCATTTGACTGTGGACCTGAATTAGTGCTGTGTTTTCTCTATGAGGTGTTTGGCCACCGAGAAGTGTCTCAGCTCATTCTTGACCTGTCCTCCTTGTAAGCCAACATCTGCCACCAGCTATTTCCAGAAGGAACTGGCTGTAGTGCTGTTGCTGTGGCTCTGCTGCCTTGCCGCAGCAGTCAGGATCCCCAGTTGCTGGTGTGTGGTCTATGGCAGTGCAGAGGGCATTCAGGGCTGGCTATCTCCTTTTTAATCTCCTCTTAGAGTCCTCGTGAGACACCCAACCTGTGGAAGAACCTGTGCAAGGACATTAGCACCCTGGGAGGAATCAGCTTTGATTCTGAGGTGAGAACAGGGATGATGGGAGATGGGAGCGAGATGAACCTGAGGGATGAGATTGGTGAGCAGGACCAGTGTGGAGTGGGCTGGTGGAGAGAGGGGAGCATGCGAGAGAGCAGATGTAGTCCCCAGGGGACAGCACTGTGGGTATCAACAGCAGGTTTGTGCCCAAAGGAGAAACCTCATGGGCTAGTAGGTGAGATTTGAGCAGGAAACAGCATCTTGTGGAGCTTTTCCTTTCTCAGTGGAGAAAGAGAGGAACATAGAGCCATATGGGTGCGATGGCCAAGCTGGGAATCTGCTCTTCCAATGAACAGCAGAGAGGACACCAAAGCTGCAGTTGTGGCACTGGTGAGAGGAGAGGAGAGGAGAAGAGTTCTGGAATCACCCTGTTTGAGCTTTCACAGTCACCAATTCCACCCGTGGCAGCTTCAACCCTCTTTCTTTGCGCTTGCTGATGATCTCCCTGGCTCAGGCACTGTGTCGGTGGCCTTGTGCGGACATTTTGCATGCCATGGGGGATGGGTTGTGCTCTGCCTGCTCTTCCCCAGCAGTGGCACAGGGAGAGGGGAAGAGATGCTGCCCCACCCCAGGGGGCTTCTCTGGAGCAAGGAGTAGGGTACCTGGGGAAAAGGCACTGCAAATGAAATGCAAGGCAGCTGTGGGAGAACTTGTTGTGAGGTTTGTGCCTCTTCTGGGCTGTTCATGGGTCAGTTCCTGACTGTAGCCTCTCTCTTGCCGATTCCTACCCTGCAGCAGTCACTGCAGACGTGTGAGACTCTGTACTGAACTGCAGCAGGACCTTGGGGGATGATGCTGGCAGGGGCCAGAGGAGGAATCATAGAATCATTAGGGATTGGAAGGGACCTTGAAAGATCATCTAGTCCAATCCCCCTGACACAGCAGGACCACCTAGACCAAGTAGCACAGGAACGCATCCAGGGGGGTCTTAAACGTCTGCAGAGAGGACGACTCCACAACTGCCCTGGGCAGCCTGTTCCAGTGCTCTGTCACCCTCACTGGGAAGGAGTTTCTTCTCACTTATATATGGAACCTCCTATGTTCCAGCTTACAGCCATTGTCCCTTGTCCTATCACTAGATGACATTGAGAAGAGCCCGGCTCCATCCTCCTGACACCCACCCTTCAAATATTTATAGACATTAATGAGGTCACCTCTCAGTCTCCTCTTCTCCAAGCTGGCTGAGTAGGTCTTCCAGCAAATATCAGGGTAGTTAAAATCTCCCATGAGAACCAGGGCCTGGAGCTGTGAGGCTGCTGTCAGCTGCCTGTAGAAGACCCCATCAACTTCCTCATTCTCATCTGGTGGCCTGTAATAGACACCCACAACAGTGTCACCCATGCTAGCCTGCCCCTTGATTTGCACCCACAAACTCTAAACTCTCTCCTCATCCCCCCCAGACAGAACTAAACACATTCCAGTTGCTCTCTCATGTAAAGAGCAACTTGCCTTGCTGATCTGTCCCTCCTGAAAAGGACACAGCCCTCCATGACCACACTCGAGTCATGCGAGCTGTCCCACCACATCTCTGTAATGGGCACCAGGTCACAATCACCTGACTGGACACAGACTTCTAACTCCTCCTGCGTATTCCCCGTGCTACGTGTGTGGGTGTACAGGCATTTCAGGGAGCAAGCTGAGCGCTTTGATTTCACCCTAGGCCAGCGAGAGGCCACCTGCGTTTCATTGAGACCAGAGCTCTGGCCCACTGGTGCTCACCCATCAATTATCCTAGTTTAAAGCCCTCTGAATGAGCCCTGCCAATTCCTGCCCCAGAACCCCTTTTCTCCTCTGAGATAAACCCCTCCTACATGGACCTGCAAGATCTGGTGTCCTACAGAACCAGTCATTCTCAAAGAACACAAAGTCCTGCCTTAAAGCTCTGGAAGCTGAGAAGGCAGTCCTGTGGCAGCAGAGGGGGATCCTTGCTGCAGCATTTCCTCCTGAGGGGTTCAGGATTCTGCCTTCTGAAGGGGTCGGTCCCTGGGCAAATGGGGGAAGCCAAGGGGGCCCTTTGTGGAGAGGGCTGCTCCAGCAGATGGAGAGGTGTGAGCAGCAGCTGCCTGCAGACAAGCACAGCACAGCCTGTGTGAGTGGCTGGGTGTGTCCTGAGCTGGGAAGAGTCTGCTAGGGCAACCAGCTGGCCCCACAGGAGAAGCAGCAGCAGCAGGGCACAGGCAGTTTGGTGTCTGGGTCTGTGAGCTCCTCAGCACAGGTCAGGAAGCCCAGTGGGTGACATATGGTTGGCCCTGCCAGCTCAGGAAGGTGCTGTGATGTCTCCTGCTAATGGATGTTATCCACCCACCAGGAGGAGAACAGAGTGGAGGAGCAAGACTGTGGCTGTCCATTCCCTAACGTTGCTGATGCTGATCTCCAGCAGCAAAGTTGCCTGGCAGAGGAAGCTGGCAGCCTGAAAGAGGTGAAAAAAAGCCTGAAAGAGCTGAGAGCTGCTCTGGCATCATGGTGTTGCTTGCACAGTGTCACTGAAGCTTTGCATGCAATAGGCAGATTCTCGTGTTGTGCTGTGGGTTGGCAGCTTCTGCTTGGTTTTGTTTGCTGGTTGAAGCTTTATCAGCATGGAGACTTAAGGCTGGGGCAAACCAAACCCTTTTGTGTAGTGCTGGGCCAGAGCACAGCCTGGATTCAGGAGTGAGGATGGGGAGAAACACATCACCTTTCAAAGGCATTCTCAGTGCAGGAGGAGACTCTTCCTTTTTTCCCTTATTTTTTTTTTATATTTAGGAATAATGAAATTTTCATTCTGCATGAGAATGGATTCTGTGGAATGAAAATTCCATAAAAATGGAAGAGTCTGTAATCTCTCATGTTTGACATGAAGTCCAAGGAGGTGGCACTGTTCATCTTGTTCCCAAGATGAGCAGGGTCATGCAGTTGTGGAGACCGGTGTTCATCCTGGTCAGCTCTGGGTCATAGAATCAGAGAACCACCATGGCTGGAAGGGACCTCCAAGACCATCCAGCCCAGCCCTCATCCCAGCATCTGCCTGGCCCCTGCACCATGGCCTCAAGTGCACTAGCTACTTGTTTCTTAAACCCCTCCAGGGATGGTGACTCCACCACCTCTCTGGGCAGCCTGTTCCAGTGCCTAACCACTCTCTCAGGAAAGAACTTCCTCAGATCCAATCTAAACCTCCCCTGATGGAGCTTGAGGCCATTTCCCTTTGTCCCACCGTTAGTAATTTGGCAGGAGACCAGAACCAGCCTGGCTGCAACCTCCTTGTAGGCAGCTGTAGACAACAGTAAGTTCTCCTCTCAGCCTCGTCTTGTCTAGAGTAAATAACCGTAGCTCCCTCAGCTGCTCTTCACCAGAACTGTTCTCCAGCCCTCTCCCCAGCCTCGTTGCTCTTCTCTGGCCCTGCTCCAGCCCCTCAATGTCCTCCTTATCCTGTGGTGCCCAAAATTGGACCCAGCACTCAAGGTGCAATCTCACGAGTGCAGAGCACAGGGGCACCATCACCTCCCTACTGCTGCTGGTAATGCTATTCCTGATCCAGGCCAGGATGATGTTTGCTTTCTTGGCCACCTGGACACCCTGCTGGCTCCTGTTCAGCTGGCTGTCACCCAACACCCCTAGGTCCTTTTCCCCCAGCACGTAACTGCTGGGTGGTGTTGTGACCAACGTGCAGGACCTGCCACTTGGCTCTCAACTCATTGGCCTCAGCCCATCGCTCTAGCCTGTCCAAATGCCTCTGCAGCACCTCCTTACCCTCCAGCAGATCAACACTGCTGCTTCATTTCATGTCATCTGCAAATTTCCTGAGGGAGCACTCAATCCCCTCCTCCAGGTCAGTGATAAAGATGTTAAACTAGACTGGTTCCAGCACTGAGCCCTGAGGGACACTGCTTGTGACTGGTCACCAACTGGATTGAACCCCCTTCACCACAGTTCTTTGGGCTTGGCTGGCTAGCCAGCCAGTTTTTAACCCAGCCAGGAGCCCACTTCTCTGAGCCATGAGCTGCCAGCTTCTCCAGCAGGATGCTGTGGGAAACAGTCTCCCCAGACCCTCATGCCAGTGGTGCTTTCCTCCAGGATGATCGCTGCCAGTCAGGGAGTAACAGTAGGCAGGGATTTCCCATCAGTTAGTGGGATCAGCTACCGCCAGCTCCACCCAGACAGACACATCCCAGCTCAGAAATCCCTAGGAAATCCAGTTTGGCTTTGCATGGGGAAAACTCTCCCTTACACCCCTTTGCACCATTCCCTCTTCTGGAGAGTTGGATCTGTGCTCTTGAACCTTAATGGTCACAGCTTTTGTCTGTGTCTGTCCTTAAAGTAACGTTCTACCAGCTAAAGAATCATTCCAGGGTGTTTTAGGCGCTGGGGGTAAACTGGAGAGAAACCAGCGTGTGTGCAGTGTTGCTGGTGGCTGGAACAGCTGGGTGCGTTCTGCTGCGGTGCCTGTGCTCGCCCAGGGGAAACAGCCCTGTGCTGCTCTCAAGCAGGAGCATCCTGCCTGGTCTGAGCCACCCAGTTTTTCTTGGGCACTGCTGGAGATGCCCTCAGGGCAGCTCCAGACAAACCCTGTGGAGAAAGGAGCACAACTTTCCAGGCACCCTAATCCCCAGACAAAAAGGAGCAGAGTGAGGGCTCCTCATTGTCAGATGTGCCACCTGCACAGGATTTCTGGGCAGGGGGCAGCACCACAGTGCAGAGCACAAATAACGGGGTGCAGCCATCTGCAGGGATGAGTTGAGTGTCAGGGATGAGGCTTCCCTGCAGAGAGGAGATGGAGGAGGCTTTGAGGGGTGCAAACTCACCTCTGAGCTCTCCCTGCCCCAATCCAACTGCAGGTGAATGGCATTTCTGAGGGAGATTAGGAAGCAGAGGTCATTTCCCTTCTGTTTCCTCTTTGGTAGGTGTATTTGTCCTTCTTTCTCCAAGACAGATGGAAGAGATTTGTGAAACAGCAGAAATGGGGAGGAAAACTTGGCTAACTGGCTCTGGTACAGGGTAGCTTGTGTTCTGTTTTTTTTTTGTTTTTCCTGCTGCTTTCATGTTGGGGAAAATCAGCACCTCTCAGCGAGTCTGTGGCGTGTGAAGGAGCGTGAATGTGTCGGTGTGTATGTGTCTGTGCTTCCTGCACCTCACCAGCCCGGGACATAAGCTCAGCTGGGCTGCTCGGCCTGCAGAGCTTGTGCATCTGATGTTGGCAACGCTCTCCTCACAGTAAGGTGGAGGGCTGGGCTCCAGCTGTTCCTGCAGTACCTGGATGTCCTGCCTCCTGCAGCAGTGGAGCTGCCTCTCCCAGCTGGACTTTCTCTTCTGCAGCAGCCTGTGGATGCTCTTTGTTCCTTGGGTGCTCTGGGTAGGAGCTGCCCTTCAGCAGAACCTCTGGGAGGTCCTGCAGGCTGTGGTGAGGAGGAACCAGTAAACTCCCCACTGTCTGCTTTTCCTTGCAGGCCCAGGAGTTGGGAGAAGCGGAGAAAGGTCGGAGTGAATCTGGTGTAAAGGAGGAGCAGAGCAACAGCACAAATGCAGCAGAGAAGTACGGTCCAAAGGCTTTCCCCCTCCTTCCCCTTCAGCCTCTCCAAGTTTTGCTGCTCTCTGTCTGGAAATGGAACCTTAAGTAGAAACAGGTTGGGGTTGAGTATTTGGAGCACCTGGGGCTTTTTGTTGCCTGGAGCTGGCAAACTCCCAGTGCACTTTCGACTGCAACTGCAGACAAATACCTGATCCAGGAGATGCGCTGCAAGTCCCTGGGCTGAACCTGGGTCCCAGCTGCCTCCATTGTCCCTGGAGCTCGAGCCAGGGGTTTGCAGCTGCCAGATCTGCAGAGAGGTGGCCCCAAGGGCAGCCCCGCAAATGGAGCTTCTGTGTCCTTCCCCTTTGACACGCTCCTGTGTCGATAGCTCTGAGATCTTGGGATTGGAGTCAATGGCCTCTGTAGGATGGGGTGTTACTGCTCCTTCAGTCAGTTTTCTGTGCCGCTCTTACCAAAGGAGTTTTCTCTTCTTGGTAGGCAACCCACAAAGGAACTGGACCACAAGCAGTCCCTTCACCAGCCTAGGAAGGAACCTGTGGGGAAAGGAGACCAGGAGCTGCAGGCTGAGCTCGAGCAGGAGAAAATGCAGCTGTTGGAAGTGAAGAAGAAGAAAATTCAGCAATTCCAGGAGGAGATGAGACAGCAGGAGGAAGAGGAAGCTAAGAAGCTTCATCAGCAAAAAGAAGAATTCCTCAGGTACTTCCCCTTTTCACTCCATCTCCCTGTTTCTCCTCCCAGCCTTTTTCAGCTGTGATCTCATTGCTGATGTCCACGGGCTTGTGCTGTTGAAGGCCACCCCTGGCAGTGATGCAGATCTGGAGGGCAGATGAGGTAGAGACCAGTGTCCTCCCATTCCCTGCCAGATGAGCTCTAATTCATACCCATGTGGCTTCCTGAATTCCAAACCCAGGTTAAACTGGGAAGAGCTTCTAGTTCAGTGCTTGGAGCTCTGCTGCTGGCAGATGTTCAGACCCTGGGTGCTGAATGGCAGCAGCAGGACTGTAAATGGGGGCATTAGAGGAGATGAGGGTACCACAGAGGAACCATCCACAGTGCTACCAAACAGCTTACAGAGGGGCTTCCAAAGAGGCCTTTGAGGAATGGAGCAGGGGTGTGTGCACCAGGGCAGGAGGATCTGAGAGCATCACAGGCAGCTTCCTCCTCTCCCTGGGGGGATTTTTCTCTCGAGGATTATGTTTTTGATATCAGGGGGGCCTCGAGACTTGTGTTGGCCACACAGTGAGCCAATCAGAATCAGTATCTTTGCTTGAGAAGTCACGGGGATGCTGCCCTGGGTGTGAAGGAAGATACAGGAACCCCATCTAAGGGGGGAAAACCCTCTGTGCACCAATACAGCAGCAGTAAAAACTGAGTAGGAAGCTTACAGACGCACTAACATGTCCAGGTGCCCTGGCTGTGGGAGTCTGCTTTCGTTTCATCTATGAAACAGATGAAACAGGGAGGAGAATTAATGAACAAGAGCCCTGAGGATGCATTGCTCAGGCAGGCACAGCCAGTGGGAGCAACAGCTGTTCTGTAGACCCTGGGGAGTAGGCTTGAGGTTATGAAAACCTCCTGAACCGTTTTTCTTCTGGCTGCTCATATCTTTCAGGGCTCTAAAAGAAGAGTTGGCTAAGGTTGCTAAGGAGGAAGAGTTGCAACTCAGAAAAGAAGAGAGTGAGAAACTCTTGGAGCTGCGAGCCAAGATCATCTCGGAGACTGAAGCAGAGAAGGAGAAGTTAAGGTGAAAAGTTTTGCTGCCATCCCTGGGGACATCCAGTGCTCTCCGAGGGCTCATCAGGCCTGAGGAGACAACTGGGAGACCTGGAGGAAATGACTTCCAGTGGAGACTGGAAAACGAAGCCAATTCTGACTGCTTCTGCCTGTGTTCTTGTTGCAAACCCCCCAGGGCAGAGCAGGAGGTCACTCTGCAGAAACTAAGAGAAGAGTGGGAGTCCTGGGAGATGCTGGAGAAGCAGAGCCTGGAGAAGCAGCATCAGCTTGTTCTGGAAAAAATGAAGCTGGAGATGGAGGAATCTCAGCAGAGAGAGAAGTCTGAGCTGGAGCAAGAGAAGGAGCAGTTCCTGACTGAGCTCAGGGAGAGAATAGAGAGGGAAAAGGAGGAGGTGAGGCACAGGGAGAGTGAAGATACCTCATACACGGTTGGCTGTGAAGGGGTTTCCCAGTTTTTTGTGTTTGCACATGGGTGAAGGTGAATTGCAAACACACATGTCCCACACAGGGAGTTTCCTTGCTCATGTTCCTGTAGGCAGCAGAAGAGCTCAAGAAGCAGTTTGCAAGTGAACTTCAGCAGCTGAAGGCTGCAGAAGAAGAGAAGCACCATCAGGTAAAAGCTGATGTCCTCTGAATGGAAGGGGTTTCTTTTCCCTGACACTGTCACCAAGGGAGTCAGGGAGGGTGATGGAAACGTCCTCCCACTTCCTAAATGGGATTCTAGTCTGGCTCAGCACTCGGTCCCGCTCCAGGCAAGGGGTGGTGAGGCTGCACAGGCTCTGTAGGAGGGCACTGATGGATGCTGTCAGCAGGGTGATGGGTCTCTGTGGGTGGCTTTCACGGCAGGTCATTTCCAGCCTGCAGACCCAGCTAGCGGAGGCCCAGAGGAGGGAGGAGGCCCAGCTACGTGAGGACTTGCAGAGAGCAGAGCAGAAGGCACGGCAGAAAGAGCTTCATATCACGGGATACAAGCACGAGGCAAGTCTTCATCTGGGGTTATGGAAGGTTCTTCACCATTCTTGGGTGTTTGGAGAGGTCACATAAGAGTCTGCCTGGGGTGAAGGACAGCCCTGCAGCATCTTACTTCAGCCTGGTGCTGCTTGTGAGGGTCCTCTGAAGTTCAGACCTGCTGCTGCTCCTCTAGGGGCAGAGAAAGAACTCATGAACTGAGGGGCCCAGAACTGGACACAATGCTCCAGAGGTGGTCTCAGCAGGGCAGAGTAGAGGGGGAGAAGAACCTCTCTTGATCTACTAACCACCCCGCTTCTGATCCTCACAGCTCAGTGACCTCTTGTATGAGAAACGCCAGGCAGTTGAAAAAGACCATGAGAGGAAAATGGAGAGGATGAAAGGGGAACATCAGGAGGCCCTGGAACGGCTTCGGGCTCAGTATGAAGAGGAGGTACTGCTGGGTGAAAGGTGAAGCTGGGAGGTCACTGCAATGGGCTCTGCTGGGCTAGAACAGCCTGTTGTGGCCACTCACAACTGGAGATCTTTCTGCCAGGAGAAATGAGTGTTGTCAGTGGACTGGAAGGGACTTCCAAAGGCCATATCCAGTCCAACTCCCCTACAACAAGCAGGGCCATGCCTCACCAGACCAGGCTGCCCAGAGTCTCATCCAGCCTGACCTTGAATGACTTCAAGATGAGGCCTGCACCACCTCTCTGGGTAGCCTGTTCCAGGGATCCCCCACCCTCAAATTCAGCAACCTTTTCCTGATGCAACATGAGTTTAGCCTGGGTGCCATAGGGGTGAACTCTCAAGGGAGTGTCTGTGCAGACAGCTTCCACCTGTGGACTTTTGTAGAGGATTGTTCACACCCTGGCAGCTCCCAAGGGTTCTGTAGACCCTACTTCTGACCAAACCTTGGTTTTGTGGGTGATTTCTTCTTTGAGCCACTAACAATGTTGTTCCTGTAAGGCAGAGGTTCCAACCTGCTGCCTGGTTTTTGCTCAGGAGCTGCTGTGTGATGGGTTGCTGTTGCTGAGCTGATGGACAGGCTGGTGTGCAGCTCACCTTGGCTTGCAGGAGAACCCCGAGCTTCGCTCAGATGCTTTTCTGGTTTGTATTTTTCCCCAAACAGGAAAGGAAGCAGCAAGCAGAGCTGCTCAAGGGGCTGCAGAGTGTGAAAGCCCGTCTGTGGCAGCACCATGAGGATGAGGTGAAGGCTCTGCAGGCACAACGGGATGAGTGGCTGAAGGCACTGCAGCACAGGCACTGTGAGAAGGTGAGCAGAGGGCTTCGCCTGGCCCCCCAACGTGCCTTTGGCTGCACGGGGCTGGCCTGGGTACCACGGCAGGGCAGACTTCCTCAGCTCTTGTTTTCCCACCTGGCGAGTGGCTGCTTTCAACTCGGCATCTCTGTGCAGGAAAGGAAACTCCTGGATTCTGAAAACGAGCTTGAACTGCGCATGAAGGGTGTCCAAGACAGGTCTGCCCAGCTCCGCAGTGAGGTGAGCGCTGGGCTCAGGGCTTTCCCTGCCTGTGCTGCTTCTCACGATGGGACTCGCGTTCTCAGTGGGGCACTTGCTGCTGTCTGAGAGGAAGCCACCACCACGGGTCGCAGCAGGGCAGAGCCCTGGTGGTGCAGCCCCATGGCTGATGTTTGCAGTGAAGTTTGGGCTCTGGGCTGTCTGATGCTTTGGGAGACTCTGAGTGGCTGAGAGACAGATGGCTCAGGGTGATGCATCCTGCTTGGTGCTACTTTCAGTGCTGGTTTGAGTCAATCCCTTCTCCCTTCTGCTGTGAAAAGGTTTCTGGATGTTGGGGAGCAGTGTTCCAGATGCTCCTGTGGCAAGAGTCATCAGTCCTCAGGTAGCTTGAAATAGTCCTCAGGCCAACTCTCACCTTCTCCTCATCTGTCTGTAGGAGGAGTCTCTGAGAAAGAAATGGCAGCAGGAGGAGGAGAGGCAAGCTGAGCTGGAAAGAGAAGTATGTATGTCCTGGCTCTGCAGAGCTGCTGGGCTGCTTTTCTTTGGGGTGAGGGCTCGTTTGCAAAGAGAGGAGCCAGTCCTGCTCTTGCAGGCAGCAGGCTCCTGCATGGTGAGTGCCTTTCCTGCTGCTGTTGGGGCAATGACACTGGGAATTTGCGGGTTTTTTCTAGGAAGCTGCTGCGGCTTTCTGGCTCCATGTAGAGGAGAGCAAGAAGGAGTACAGCAGCCTCCTTGAGTCCATCCAGCAGCTGCACAGATCCTTTGAGGAGCTCTACAGCCAGAAGGCTAAGCTGGAGGCCCAGGAGGACTTGTTGAAGACCGAAAGCCAGAGTCTGCAGAAATGCATCGGGTGTGCGGATGAGCAATGACCTCTAGGACAACAAAACCCTTCCTATGCTCCCAACAAGAACCTCACCGACCCCCATGGCCTAGGCCTACCTCACTGACCCCACCCTGGGTCTCCCTCACCTCCTTCCCTGCCTCCCTCAGAACCCTAACGGTAGGGTTGCTGCATGTGGGGGGGCACTGGGGTCCCAGGATTTGTCTGGAGATCCTTTAGTAACCCACTGTGTCCCCTCCCCGCTGCCTGTCAGGTCCATTTGTCTCCACCTCTGCCTTGAGAGGTTAATGAGATGTTCTGAGGGGGCAGGGAAAGGCAGCAGAGAGATGTCTCCTTCATATAGCTCCTGGGTTGGAGTGTGAGGAGCTGCTCAGCCAGGGGTGATGTTTGACACCACTGAGTCTATGCTGGTGGTGTCTGGTGCATCCGTGGCCCTTCCTCTGCTGGCCCTGGGGGTCGCCTGGGGCATTGCTGCAGATGTTACTGGGACACAGGGAGCTGCAGCCTAACCGGGTGCCACTGCTGTTGCCTTTTCTTGGGACAGAATGCTGGAGGCAGCTGTCAGGAGCAAACAGGAGATGCTGAAGGAACTGGGGACAAAAGCAGGTGTGAAGTCTCTGTGCAGGAAAGCTGAGCTCCGTGTGGAAAACCTGAAAGAAGATGTGAGTAGAGAGAGGGTGATGCCTTGTGAGACCTGAGGCTGTGGCTCCCTTGAAAATCCACAAGTTCCCTTTGTGTGAACCTGTTTGAGATGCAGGGGTGCATTTTTGTTCACCGGGGCACATCAGGGTGTTTAGCCTGTTTGTTACTGGGGGAAGAGGAGTGGGATACGTGAGCGCCCTTGGAGCATAGAGCAGAGCTGGGGTCAGGGATGGAAGTGCCTTTGTCCTTTTCAAAAGAGCATCCATGATGATGCTGTTGGACCTGGGCAGTACTGTGGTGGTTCCATTCTGAATGGTGGCTCCTAGTGGGACCATTATCACAGTGTCACAGGGTTGGAAGTGGCCTCCAAAGGGCATCCAGTCCAACTCCCCTACAACAAGCAAGGCCATTGCTCACTGGACCAGGTTGCCCAGAGCTCTGTCCAGCCTGACCTTGGATTATGGGTCCCTGGGGTTCTATTTCCCATAATTATTTCTTAATTGTTGAGCTATTTCCACTCCTCAGCACAAACCTGAAGAACCTGCTTCCCCACCGTCTCAAAGCCATGAGGACAGCGGCTTCCAGCTCAATCGGTGAGCATCTGCAGGGTGGTTCTGCTGTGGCTTTACAAGCTTGGGAGTTGCCTTGGGTTCACATGCACCCATTGTCTCCTCG
The DNA here is from genome assembly GCA_013400115.1 of Rhinopomastus cyanomelas. Lineage (NCBI taxonomy): Eukaryota > Metazoa > Chordata > Aves > Bucerotiformes > Rhinopomastidae > Rhinopomastus > Rhinopomastus cyanomelas. Next base: position 7,980 of record VXBP01002713.1, on the reverse strand, counting down.
GTGTAGGGTCAGGAGCTTCATCTCTGCTGAAGGGATCTCCCTCAGGAACACCAAGGAGTTCCTGGTGCACCAGAGCCACGCTGTGCAGAAGCAACACTTGGCTCTGAAGGCTGCAAAGCAGCAGTTGCAGCAGGACATGCAGAAGGCAGTGCAGGAGCCTGACAGCTCCCAGCTCCTGGAGGGTGTGCGCAGGAAGCTGCATGAGGTGAGCCCCAAGTGCTGCCTGGCCCAGGCTGTGTTGCTGCACCTGTGCCTTGGGCTGGATTGCGGGAGCTGAGTTTTCAGTTGGAGTTCTTGGGCTCTTAGAGAAGGCCTCTGGCAGGGGAGAAGAGGGTCCTGTGCTATGCAAATCCCATAACATGGTCTCTTGGTAAAGGCAGTGTCGGGGACCCATCCCATCAGCAGGTACAGGCTCCTGGGGGCAGCTCAGCTTTGCTTGGTGTGGGGGTTCTCATCAGCTGTGCCGAGGCAGGGAAGGTCTTCATGTCCTTCGCTGCCTAGAGACTTCACATCCACAGAACCAGAGCTGCTCGCCCTGTCAGACCTGCAGTCTGGAAGTGAAACCTCTTGCCTTGGGGTGAACTTGCTTTGAACTGTCTCCTGCAAACTCCCCGTGTTCCTGAGCCGCTGCGAGGAGGTTTGCTGCAGTGCTGACATGATGGTAGTCGCTGTGACCACTAATGTGGATCCTTGCCTGTTGTTCCCGGTGAATTGCCCTCCTTGGCCTGGCTGTGGCCCCGCGGCAGGAAGCGAAGCAGTTGAACGAGGTGAAGTCGGTGATGCAGAAGGGACAGGTGCTGCTGAAGAAGAAAGAGGAGAAACTGAGCCAGCTGGAGTCTTCACTGCTGGAGGAGGTAACCACCATCATGTCACAGTCACAGGGAGTCAGGGGTTGGAAGGGACCTCTAGAGATCATCCAGTCCAACCTTCCTGCCAGAGCAGGATCCCCTAGATCAGGTCACAGAGGAGCATCCAGGCTGGGTTTGTATATCTCCAGAGCAGGAGAATCGATACCCTCTCTGGACAGCCTCACAGGGAAAAAGCTTTTCCTTCTGTTTCCATGCTCCAGCCTGTCCCTGCTGCCCCTGTCCTGTCCCTGGACACCCCTGAGCAGAGCCTGGCTCCATTCTTGTTCCTGGTGCCTGCTTGGAGCTCTTGACCTCCTCCCTGGCTATTGGTTCAGGCTGCCCCCTCCAGTGATGGCACCTGCACTCGCCCGCAGAACCAGCATGATCTGAGCTTTGAGAAAACAAGGGCAGGTCACCTTGTGTGAGCTAGGAGCGAGTCTGCTGTCCTGGCCAAGGCAGTCTTGAAATAGCTTCAGCTCTGCTGGGGTCACAGGGCGGCAGCAGAGCAGGAACTCGGGACCTTTGGGTGAGTACTTGTCCTGAGAGCAGAGAACCCAGCCTGGGTGGGAGTTTTGGGGTTATTAAAGCATAGAGCACTTGGACTTCTGCTGACAAGGGCCCTTCCTTGTGTCTCTGGCACAAGGGCCGCTTGTCAGCAGAATTTGGCCTCTGGCACCCACGAGCACCTTCCAGAGACCCTTCTAATGGGGACAGGCTGACAGAGTTGGGGCTGTTCAGCCTGGAGAAGAGAAGACTAAAGTGACCTTCCAGTCCCTGAAAGGGGCTATCAGAAGGCTGGGGAAGACTCTTCCCAAGGGCAGGGAACGATAGGATGAGGGATTGTGGTTTGAAGCTAGAAAAGGGCAGATTGAGGCTGGACAGGGGGGAAAAGTTGCTGAATCTTGAGGGTGGGGGATCCCTGGAACAGGCTGCCCAGAGAGGTGGCAGAGACTCTGTCCTTGGAGCCATTCAAGGTCAGGCTGGATGGGGCTCGGGGCAGCCTGGTCTGGTGAAGGTGGGGTGCCCTTTGGAAGTCCCTTTTAAACCGACGCTTTCTGTGACTCTTGACCCTGGGGTCTGCTGCTGGGGACTGAAGACAAATCTGCCTTCACTTGGCCTCTGCCTGGCAGCCCAGGCAGTGCTCTAGAGCTATTGTGTTTCATGGGCAGAACAGCAGGTTGGTTTCTGGTTTTCCTTCTGGTGAGCAGCTCTCCAATGATGACACGCTCAAGAATGCAGCCTGCAAGGAGGCAGTGACTTTTGATCTCAGCGACTGTGAGGACACAAACAGCACATCCAGCGCGGATCTGTCTCGGCCCCAGTGTAAGTACCCGGCTGGCTGGACATGCTGTGCCCAGCCATCACACCCTGGACACGCCGTTCACTCTCTGTACCTGCTCTGAGCACCCTCCAAGACACAAATCCTCACCTCTCCTCTGGCTGCAGTTTACCTCTGTATCCTGCTTAGCACAGACTGATCAGATTAATTCCAGAACCTTCTCACTGATCCCTTTTCCCCTTCCTCTTTTGCCTCAGTGGATTCCAGACCCAGCTTACAGCCTGCTGCACAGCCAGACAAGGTCCAGCACTTGATCACCTCTCTGCAGGGCATCACCAGTGAGCTGAGCGGGGTTCTCTGCGTCACGAAATCCCTCGGCCAGCACCACTGTCCACTTGGCACGAGGATGCCCTGTGGCAGTGGCATCCCACTGTCCACCTCCACCTCCCTGGCAGGACTTCGAGCACCTGCTGGGGTGTCACTGGTGAGCCAGTGGGCCCAGCACCCTGGGCTGAGCTCCAGCAGCTCTTTCACAGCCAGCAAGTCAGTGGACACCTTCCTAGTGCAGAAGTATCGCCAGTGTTTCCCAGGTAGGTCTCCTGTTTTCACTCCACCTGCCTGTTGCCCGTGACTTCTTCAAACACCCCCAGATAGAAAAGCAATGTGTTTTGGGGTCCTGTATTTAATGTCTGTTTTCCAGGTGGGTTTCCGAGTTCTTCTGTTGTAACCTCTCCGTACCCAGCCTGTAGTTACCCCTCACAACACCTTCCCCTGCTCTGGGATGGGTCATGTTTTGTCCCATTAAGGTTGCTTCTGGTGGCCTCCAGGACCACCTCAACTCACCCTGGCTATATTAATTTTATTCTATTATTGTATTTATTACCTTCATTCTATTAAATATCTCACCTGGGCAGCAAATGCTGGGGCAGATACAAAGCTAAAGAAATCCTACAGCAGCAGTTCCTGGTAGGGCTCTCAGCCACTTCTTCACAGGCTCCTCACCTGCCCTTCTCCTACAGCTCCCACCTCATGATGGCTAGAATCACAGAATGTGAGGGCTTGGAAGGGACCTCTAGAGATCATCCAGTCCAACCCCCTTGCCAGAGCAGGATCCCCCAGATTAGGTCACAGAGGAACATCCTGTGGGTGGGTTTGAACCCAGAGCAGGAGACTCCACAGCTTCTCTGGGCTTCATCATCCTCACAGTGAAGAAATTGAGGTGGAACTTCCCTTATTCCAGCTTATCTCCACTATTTCTTGTCCTGTGACTGGGCACCACCGAGGAGAGACTGGCCTCTTCCTCTTGACGCCCACCCCTCAGATATTTACAGATATCAGTAAGATCTCTCAGCCTTCTCTCCTCCAGACCAAACAGCCCAGTCCCCTCAGCCATTCCTCATAGCAGAGATATTCCAGTCCCTTCATCATCATATTTACTGTCTGTTTTTCAGATGGCTTCCCATCGCTCAATGGAAGCTCCACTTACCTGGCGGACAAGCTGGGATACATCTCTGCAGAGTAAGGGTCATGGTCCTTGGCTTGCTGTTTCACTGAGCTGCATTTTTTTTAACTGGGACTCTCTGTAGCAACCCCATCCCTGTGACCGTTTGTGCCTCAACCTCTCTTTTTCACTCACTTTGCCTCTCTCTCTTTCTGTCTCTCTTTCTCTCAGGGAGCAACTACGGCAGTTCCGGGAAAGACAGTCCCAGAGCGGTGGGAGAGCCAAGATGAGCATTGAAGAAATGATAGAGAGCACCAAGAAGTGGCTGAAAGAAAGGAATTCCAGAGAGTATGCTTTGCCTGGGTCAGGCTTTTAATTGCCCTGCAGCTGCTTGCAGCATGCAGGTAGGGAGAACGTGGCAGGAGGTAAAGGGATGAGGAGCTCCAAAGCACTGAAGAGCAATCTGGAAACCTTTAGCTTCTATTTTAGTGTCTGGTTTTGCAGAGGAACACGGCGTTTAGCCGTTAGAGCATGAGTAAAATGCTTGTTCTTCTCTGAGCGGTGCTTGACTGAGAAGCTCTTCCCATCCCCAAACTGCTCGATTGCTGCTCCCTGCTGTGAAACAGCGTTTGGAGCTAGAAATGTGAGGAGTTAAGGGCAGAGAAGCAGGGGTTGACTCTCCTGTTCTGCAGCTCCAGCAGAACCAGGGTTAGGTTGGATGTCAGGAAGCCTTTCCTCATGGAAAGGGTGATCCGATACTGGAATGGACTGCCCAGAGCAGTGGTGGAATATCCATCTCTGGAGGTGTTTAAGGACAGCTTGGCTGTGGCTCTTAAGGGAGGCGAAACCAGAAGTCGCACTCAGACCGCACGCAGCAGTGAGAGCACTGGTCCCCAGATGCTATTTTATTGAGGTTTCTGGGTGATCTGGGGCTTCCCTGAACAGGAAAGCTCGGGGGAGCCGAGAGGCAGCCGTTGAGGTTTGGGTACTCTTGCGGGAGAAGCCAGGCAGACACCATGGGGAAAGCAGACCCAGATGTCTTTAAGGGAGGCGTTCCTAGGGAGCAAAAAAAAAGGTAACAATGCGGCAACAGAGGAAGACCAGGCTACAGTTACCACTGCACATGGATGTGGGAACTCAAACAGAGGCCCCCACAACACAATGAGGCAGTGCAGGTGACAGGCTGCCAGGAGTGTAACACTCTTTAGGGTTTTTCTGGCTGTGTACGGTGCAAGCAGGTGGATTATCTGCTTAACCGAGCAGCACATCTGCAAGATCAGCTTGAAGAGCTCCAAGTGGGAGTAGAAGGCTCAGGAGAATTGGAGAGGCTAAAGTAGCCAGTCTGGACAACAGCCAAATAAGAGCCAGAAACAAGGAGCCCAAGTATCCTGCACCTCTCAGATGGAGGACAGAAGCCCAAGTAGAATAGGTGAGTGAAGCAAAGTGAAGGGCCGTGGCAGAAGGTGAGCACCGCCCTTGCCTGCCTCGCCTTCCCAGTTGCCACTGAGTAATAGATATCAGTCCCTACTGGAAGACAGCTGGTCTAACAAGGATATAGAGGACAGAGAACCCATACCAGAGGTTGGGTTCCAGGGTTGCCCATGGCACCAAACACAAAATTAATACTCTTGGATTATTCCATCATTCTAACTCTTATTTGCACCGAAGAGGCAAGCTCTGCTTCTTTTATTGTTGCAGAAGGACTCTGAGGGACATAAAAAATAACACAAATGATATGGATAATAACTTGGAGGTCTAAGTTTCCAGATGGTGCAATGACTTTGATCTAAAACTGTTAAACTCTCCCCACAATTGCTGTCCAAGCTGAGCTAATGGGAGTGGCGTACAAAAAGATCAGTCTGCAATCCTGAATGGAGGAATTTTAGAAAAAACACAGGTATTGAGAGAAGATGGTCTGTGAGAGGAATGTCTCCAGCAGAAAGTTTCGTCCCTGGGACGTGAGAGGATGAGCTGCAGGCTTTGTGTTCTCTACAGTCATTCTCCATACAGATAGGCCAGGTGTGAGAGTTACCTTCATATGTGTCTGGACTCGCGGAGCATTTGGTGTGAACATAGCTCCCCGCTGGGAGAGTACAGTGGGTTTGGTATTATTGTGGAAGAACTAACCAGGAGGTCTGCATAAATGAAAAGAGGTCAGACCTCTTCTGAGGGCAAGATCACATTGGCCTCTGCACCTGCCTCTGAGAAGATCATTTGAAAACGTGCAACTGGAAGTAACCCAGCTGGTGTGGAAAGATGGAGGTCTAAGCTCTGCCAACCCTCTTAAGAGTGAAGGAAAAACAGACCTCCACTATGGCCATCTGTATCCGCACGGATCAATGCTGTTATGATACCGGCCTGGAAGGCCGTACTCTTACTGGACAAAAGTATTCATTATTCCTGGGAGAGAGTAGAGCCTGACACATGAAAATCCACACAGGTAAAACCATCCAAACTAAGAGTTTACAGAAAACATGTCTGTGAATATTGACAGCTAACCTCAAATGCTTGGTTACCAAACTGATGGCTGGTGTCATATTTTTGATCACTGTGACCCTAATCACCTCCTCACTTGTACAGTGCACACTGTGCTCTTTGAAACTGTCTCTGGAAGAAATCAGCCCCTCAAAGGATGATGATGCTGAGTAAGATCCCTTCTACTCTGTTGATCTGCAAAAGATCCAACAGCACTGCTGAGCTGATGTCTGATGATGAAATGATGACTGGAAATATGTTACCGCTCCTGGGCCGAAAGCCGAAAGCCATGGGCTACATCCTGCTGAAGCTAAATTCTTTAGCTAACAGCAGGAACAAGATACTTTGAGGTCCCCTGGAGCAGCAAGACTGTTAAGACAATGCTCCAGCAGATAACACTCTCCGTCCATTGTGTGCTTTGATATGTAGCTTGCTTAGGTGATAATTGTAGCTAGTTAGCATGAGATAGTGTTTACTGGAACTGTTAGCTGACCACTGCTACTGTAGAGCGTGTATCGGATCCTATATAAGAAACTCCTGTACGTCTAATAAACAGAGGAACATGTTGCTTGCATCAAGCAGTGTCCCGACTCTCAATCGCGGCAAACTGGTGCCCCGTGTGAGGAATTACCGTTGATATCCAACGTCCAGCCGCGACTCCCACAGAACTATTAAATGAGCTGCTGAAAGGAAGCAGAAGAATCGGCCGAAAATCCCTCTTGCATCGAGACTCGAGGTGAGCTGTGGGAAAGAATGGGAA